>JACJUM010002496.1:16111452-16126159 GCA_020976665.1 Heortia vitessoides | reverse complement strand
TGCGCGGGCGCGTGCGCGGCGGCGGCCAGCGCGCGCAGCACGTCGGGCGCGCGCGACACGCGCCGGTAGCACACGTCGGCGGGGGACAGCGCACCCGACGCCAGGCCCGCTTCCACCTCCGGCTCCTCCTCGAAGTCGCCGCCCTCGCCGCACACCACCTGCGCCGCCGAGCGAACGATGCGGTTTCGAAAAGAACAGACGGATTGTATTTATCGAGTATTGCGGAATACAGTGATACTTTAAGTTACAACTTTACGTGAATCCAGAGATACGCAGTTTCACTGTTCGATGTCCGCGCGCAAAAGGTTTTACACGTACGAAAAGCATGCTATTGATAATTATGTGGTTCAAAATTACAGAAAATTTGTTATTTGAATATATTAAAAAAGTCTATTTAGAGTTTTTAGAGTGTAAACTGTATAACTTACTAAAATCACGAATTTTCGAAATATGTCATCAAAAATCATATCGATGCAGAGGTTAGAGAGCTCAAAGCGGACGAAGCGCGGGTCTGACCTGGTAGACGGCGGCCTCGACCAGCTGCCCGTCGGGCGAGTCCTGCAGGCGCCGCAGCGCGCTGGCCATGGCCAGCTTCTCCGCCAGCGCGCACAGCGCCCACGCCGTGCTCACCACGCCGCCCCACTCTGCGACCGCCCCGCGCCCGTCAATACAAGACTTTATAATTTGGCTCATTACTCGGCCTGACAAAAAGGGCTCAGACGGAAGAAACCACATCTTCGGAAGAGAATAGAAACTATTTTCATAGGATATTCTAGTTAACTACAGGTGAAGAGTTGATTGAAGGAGAGGTCGTGAATTGGTAAGTTTTGATTAATATAATAAAAGTACATTCTAATGCTAATACTAAATAGAGTAAAAGGTAACTAAAGGCCAGGACAATGAGTGTACAACGCCGAGTCATTCGCTACAGCTATTGGTCAAAGAGCAGAGACTCACCGCTGGTGACCAGCTGCAGGCGCGGCAGCAGCTGGTGCGCGCGCAGGAAGTCGCGGAACAGGCCGAGCGCGCGCTGCTTGTCGCGCAGCTGCTGCTGGTGCTGCAGCGCCGCCGAGCTGCCCAGCGACACGCGCGTGCGCAGCCCGCCCGCGCGGCACTTCCACCTGCGCGCGCCGGACCACTACTTCTTAGTGTCATTGGGGGAGAGGGGTTTAGAACCTTCCTGGTAAACCTACTCCACAATCGCAAATACTTCACGCGCATTGCGTATGTAGGGCAATACGCTATATTTCCCAGCGAACGCGTGCAGTCCCAACGCTCTGAACGAACGCCGATCGTATTAGTGCGGCCGGGCTCCCTCGATCCCGCTGTTATGGAAATGACGATTAATTATCCCCGTCGACGGTCACTCGAGGTCCGTCCTCCGATGCAGCCTTGAGATGCCGCGACCCTGAAAATCGTCAAATATGCCCATACTGACCTGGGATCTCCAGCCGGTATGTCGTCCAGCATCTCGGTGGCGATATTCAAGATCGTAGTGTCCAGGACGTTGTCCACGTCGACCGGTTCGAGTTGCTGGGGGGGCTCCCGCGACTGGTCGCGGCGCGGCGAGGGCGGCGCGGGGGGCGCGGGCGGGTCGGCGGCGCGCGGGGGGAACATCTCGTCGAGGATGTTGCGCGCGGCGACCGCGTCCCGCCGCAGGTGGAACAAGAACGCGGTCTTGAGCTTGCCGCACGCGTCGGTTGTCACCATGCTAACCTGCAATACCGTGTCCGGTTAATGGTTGGCGTGTTTGACTTTACACTTGCGGCACTGATATTTTTTACGTTTCTCGCACCACTAAACCTAAAATTTCACCTAACTTTCCTACCCAAAACTAAAATAGAAAGAATTGATATATTATACTTTCTAATAAAGTGGAAAAGTATCAACAATGTGAGAACAATAGAGATTAATACCAACGATATTAAGTCATCCCTATCTCAATTCGACCATTCGCCACTCTCAATGTAATAATGCCAATTAAACAATAATAATAAATTCCCACTACATCTTTTCTGTATAAAATAACGAACAAATTCGTGTATTGCTAATGTAATAATAAATAAATAGATAAAAAAGTAAATAAATAGTTGGACTTACTTCGTGCGGGTCTATTTCGTAGAGGGACAGATTGCCGTCGTACATGTCTGAGGGACACGGGGATCCCATAGGGGTGTCACACGCCGATCTGCGGAAAAATTTTACATTATATTTAAATGTCGTCTGCATTTGTACCACACTATCACCTATTTTTACCGCTAAATAGCATTGGTATGTTCCGGTTGAAGAGTGAGATAGGCGGTGAAATAATTGAGTAATGCGACATAATATCTTCAAGTCACGAGGCTGACAACGCGCTAGTGATATCGTTGTTATATTACGAGCGTCTATAGACTGCAGTTACGCTTACTGTCACGCGGACTGCATGCTTGTTTGACGACTTGGTCAAATTAAAAAAATAACTCTTAAGCATATTTTATCTGAGGCAAGAGATTTCCTGAAATTAAAACAGCCTTATAACAACCATTTAAAGAAATGTAGATTTATTCGATATTGTAAGAAAAATTATCTATGCTATATATATATATATATATTTTTAATAAGCACACATCTCATACACTAACAGGACTCTGTGGTAAGTCGCTGGAAGCATTTGTGTTACGGATATCAGACAACAGAGGAATCACAAAACTAATACGTAAATACATGTTTTTTCAACAGCCAGTTTCAAGATATCCCGATCCACCTGCGCCGCCCACGGGCGCAGAGCGGCAGACGCAGGCGCGCGGGTACTCACGGCGCGGGCGCGAGGCTGTCGGCGGGCGCCAGCGCCAGCACGCCGTGCTTGCGGCTGAACAGCAGCGGCACGTCGCCGCACATCTCGGCGCCCAGCACGCGGTCGCCCTCCGCCGCCACCTCCACCACGTCCGCCTTGTCCGACGCGCCGGTGCCTGGCGACACAGCGGCCGTTCGGGTGCGGTCGGATACCAACGGTTTCCGGTTTCAAATATTCCGAGGGCCGGAGAATAATTGAAGCCGAAAACGTTTATGTGTAAGAAATGGTCAAGTTTATTTAGAAAATAAAAATATTCACAGATCCCTATAATTACAACAATAACGTATCAGCTAATCACGTACCGGCAGAGTAGAATAGTACCTCCCTATGTACAAAGTGTCGTAAGAGACGACTGGCACCAGAACCGATAAATGTAGGCCGACATAGCTTTTAATCCGAAACAGTGTAGCTCAAATGCACAGGGCGGGGATAGGCAGCTGCATCGCTGTCGGGAAAGCAGCGCTCTACGATTACCATCACGCTTGCCCAGCGCGGTAGTTATGGGAAGAAGTCCACTACTGGACATAGGTATGTCTCTCCAAGAAAGGAGGTTTCTTGCCCGTAATTGCCGCGCTGGCCAAGCGTGTTGGCAATCGCAGAGAGCAACTATCGCGACGGGGATGCTGCTGCCCATGCCCGCCCTGTGCATTTGAACTGCACTGTTTCGCATGGATATACTGCCATCTGTCGGCTGTGGTACCTTAGTCGCCTCTTACAACACCTGGTGCAGTGGGAGGTACCTCTCGGCCAATTCCAATCAAATCCCATCATTATCATAGCAGTTAAATGCAGCTACACTGTTACAGATATACCGCCATCTGTCGGTTCCAGTACCTCAGTCGCCTCTTACTCTCTCTTACGACACCTACGGTACGGGGGAGATACTATTCTACTCTGTCAGTGCCACACGACAATTTATATTATGTTAAATTATAAAAAATAAAATAAAATATCTACATATTATATAACTAGCAGCGACACGCGGTTTTACCTGCGTAGTTTCCCGTAAAACTATGTATATAAAAAGTAGCATAATTGTGTTACTTGCTGATGATTTTGTATTAGTGAAACAATTTTAGAAAAAAAAAATTTGAAAAAAGTGTTTGAGCTTATTCGTTACAAACCAATATACAAATGTTCTCTCTTTATAATATGAGTCTATACTGATAGCTAACTTATTGTATCCCTACACTTACGGCAATCAATTTGTGCTCGGTAATTTATGTTGCTTTATCGTTGGGTTATATTACGAAGGAATGCGTACTGGACACGAGCGCGAGGTAGGAGCTGGTGTAGAGGAGCGCGTGCGGCCCGAGCGGCAGGAACCGCGGCGGCGCCTGCTCCCCGTCCGCGTGCAGCCAGCTGTGGAGCGGCACGAATGACGTCACGCGGGGGTTGGCCGGCTCCTCCACGGAAATGTGAGCTGCAATATAACATTCTCTACAGATACAACCTTAACTTCTATCTGGCAACGCTTTGGCGTATGCCAATACGGCAATACCGGAAGCTACGGCGGGGATACGGGGGACACAAAACACGAGACAAGACCAAGATGAAAAGATGACGGACAATTAGGTGCCTGCTACAGCGGCATCGCTTCGGATACCATTGCAGCGCTGGTCTTCTGACAGGACCAAATAGTGTCGCCATGACGGATGAGATCACATACATTTAAAAATAATAAAGTTGTCATTGATACTGCAGATGTCACGTGTCAGCTAAGGTAATCTTTATAAGAGGAAGATAGAAGGAACATATTTTTTTATAATCACTCTTAATCTATCGATCTTTTTATTATAATACGCACCACTGCTGTATGTTTAGGATGGGTGAGACTAGATTGTCCAAATCGTGAAGAATATTTATTACAAAAATTACACTCTCATATAAATTAAAATATTATTTGAAAATTGGTAATTCAATAAATGAAGTGTGCGTTGCTAAGCCCGTCATGTTTATACGAGGGACCCCCAATTTGTGTATGCAATGGAAAACATAGCTCGAGAAAGAAAGATGCTGCGAACTGCTGCTGCCACGTGAGAGTTTCAATATCTGGAATCGACATCTTTGTCACTTCAGAAAACAGTTGCGGCAAGATAACCGAATGGCCAAACAAAGAATGTTAAATATAAATAAACCGCGTTTCACAGTCGTTACAGTCAATCCGAAAAACTTTAAAATGTTCTTTTTAAGGACTAAATATATTAATGTTTAAAATATGGGTTCAGATTCACCATGAAAACAGTTCTAGCAATCGATTAATACGACCTAATCTAGGCTGAATTTGTTTTATAATCAACGAAAAAGGATAATTCAAAGTTTTCCTAAAAGACAATTTTTACCTAAATTCACTGTAGGTGTACAAGTACAAATTACAGTATCAAATACACTCACCGATAGCGTATCGGTGTGCGGGCGACCGCGCCACGTTGGAGAGGGACAGCAGCATTAGAACTCCGTTGTTGCCGCTGGCGCGGACGTCGTGCGCCGTGATTTCGATGCCGCCGTCACCTGTCCATCGAATATAAGTTTCTTGAATTATCATGAATACAGCCCCGAGGTACCGGCAGAGTAGAAGGTACCAGAACCTACAGATGGTGGTATATCCATCCATAAATGTGTAGGTCAAATGCACAGGACGGGGATAGGCAGCAGCTCGCCCGTTGCGAAGATATACTATGCGATTGCCAACACGCTTACGAACTTTGCTTTCTTTCATTATTTAAACAATACCATCGCATCGCTCGATATTTTGATATCCGATTAACCACTACACAGTATCTTCACCTGCCTACAAACCATCAAAAAGCAGATCACGATTTGTGAGTAAACCCGCCCAGCGTCACGTGACTGACCGTGCTGCGCGTGCTGCGCGTGCTGCGCGTGCGGCGCGTGCGGCGCGTGCGGCGCGTGCGGCGCCAGCGCGGCGCGCGCGTGCGCGTCGCTGAGCGCGCGGCGCAGGCTGTGCTCGTGCAGCTCGCCGCCGCGCCACACCTGCACGAGCGGCCCGTCGCCGCAGCCGCCGCCCACCACCACCACGCAGCCCCGTCCGCCCTCGTCGCCGCCCTCCAGCGGCCCGTCCGACACCACCACTACGCCCACCAGTTTCTGTCGACGATGTTGTTATTTTGACAATAAGGCCCGATTAAGAGTGTAAGTATATCGCGTTATTCCGGTACACTTCATCGCATCACATCGTCGTCGTTTCTATTTCCCTATTTTTATATGGGAGCTATGTTATTTTCAGCAGATTAATAAAACATTTTATCCTAATATACTTTTATGTTATAACATGTTTTAATACAATATAATGTTGAATAATCAAAAGCATGATATATATAAACCTAGTAATTATACTACTACTAAATAACAAAGACTGCTAAAAAAGAGATGACAGTGACTCACAGTGTCAGCATGTGCCGGCATGGATCCGAAAAAGAGCACGGAGACCCGCCGCCCGATACCGCCCAGCCAACCGCTCGGTGGCCTCAGTACGCGGCAGGTCACCGTAGCACGCCCGTCTGCGAATAAAGACAACTTACTTTAATGCTATAACAGCTCCTCAACAGAGAACAAGGAATCAACGATAACTGGTGCCGTTATTTCTGGCAGAGAAGAGCAGTTCGTTGTTGTATGCATCTAGAGACCGCCCTTGAACAAAATTTATAACACAAATAAACGTATCATATAGACGAATATTTAGGAGAAATATGCATACAAGAACCAAGAAACCATGACGGTTTGCAACCTATTCTGGAAAAATTAATAGAATCTAGAACAAAGAAAGAAAGTCAACATAATCTAAAACATATTTCAGAGAAATTTACTATTGAAAAATTTACAAGCAAGCATCCTAATGCTATACAGTGGAAAGAAAATTTTGAAAAAGAATGTGAACGCTTCAACATTACAAAGGATGACACAAAGATAGATATACTGAGATTGTTTTTAGAAAAATATTGTTTAGCTCGATGGTTTAAAACTAACAGTTAATTCTGAATAGAATAAATGAAAACAAAATTTCTTGGCAATTTAAAAAAACCAAGGATGGGACATAGTAACAACTGCTTTCACATTCTAGTATAAAGAAGCCTGCTAATTGATTATGCTATAAAAAAGAACGGCTTATACTAAATATAAATGAATCAATAGATTCCAAAACAATGGTAGATCTTATTGCAACAGGTTTACCTGGATTTATCCTAAATAAGTTGAACAGGGATGAAATTATAGACACCGCTAATTTGTTTAGCAAGATTAGAAAATATGAAGGCATGATGTTCAAGAAAAATTCAAATATAATTAAGAATAGTATGTTTATCAATAAAAATAAAACTAATGAGAAGAAGTCATGTGAGACCTGAGAATCACTTGATAAAGGAATTAGATATCATCTAGAGGAGTTATGTTTATTTCAAAAAAATAAATATGAAACTGAAAAGGTCTTTAAAGCCAAAAATTTAAATAATAACTCTATTATAGAAGTAGATATGAATACAGATAAAAAAGAGTAAGTACACCATTAATCAAAATCAAACTTTTATTAGAAAATAAACCAGAAGTGAGTGGCATATATGCCACTCACTTCTGGTTCACAGATATCTTTAATAAATTCAAGACTGATTAAAGTAAAAGGAGAAAAAGACAATGTGAATGCAACATATCAAAACAGTTAATGGCGTGAAAAAGACAGATGGCTTGATAACAAAAAAATAAAAATATTTGATTTAGAAGAAGAGGTGGACGTATATATTATAGAAAATGAAGATTTTGATGATTTTATAATTGGTTTAGATATGATAAAGATATTTAGACTAACCCAAAATGAGAACTTGCAGACAAAAGAAATTAATAAATAGAATAGATAAAATATCTAAAGATAACAGAAATGGAGATAAGAATATAAAAACCTATTCAATAAGTTTCAATGAACACATGGATATAGTGGAATTTGTAAGTAAGACAGATTATTTAGATAATGAAAAGAAGAATGAGATAGAAGAAATTATCAAAGAATATAAAATAATTTTTGCTAAGGACAAGTATGATGTAAGGTCAGTTAAAGATTATGAAGTACACATAGACCTCCTGGTAAATAGATACTGCAGTAAAAGACATACAGGTGTACAATAGAAGATAAACTAGAAATTAAAGAGCAAATATCCAAGTTATTAAAAAGTAACACAACAGAAGAATCATACAGTCTATTTTCTGCGCCAGTGACATTAGCATTTAAAAAAGGTGAGAACAAAAAATCTCGCTTATGCGTAGATTTCAGAGAATTAAAGCTCAACCTTTCCCTTTAATAGATGATTTGATCATTAAAACTAGAAACTAAGTATTTTACTACAATAGATATAAATTCTGCATTTTGGGCTATACCACTTCGAGTTGAAGACAGATATCTCTGTCTTCACAGGATTTGTCACACAAGATGGCCACTTTCAGTGGACCTGCCTCCCATTTGGCTTAAAAACTTCACCAGCAATTTTTCAAAGAATTTTAAGCAACATTTTAAGGAAACACAATCTCACCGGATACTCAGTCAATTACATTGACGATATTTTGATATATTCATCCACCTTTGAGGAACATACAAGACACATAGTAAAGGTACTAGATGCAATAATAAAAGAAGGCTTTAGAAAGAAATTTAAAAAAATGTACCTTTGCCTCAGACTCTGTAAAATACCTTGGCCATATAATTCAGAACAATTCAGTAAGACCACAAAAAGACAATTAAATTTCAATTAGACACTTTCCAACTCCAAAGACACAAAAGAATATCCGACAGTTCTTAGGAAAAATCAACTTCTATCATGAATACATACCAAAAAGCGCAATTATCTGGATTTACATTTCATAATCTATTAAGAAAAAACGAAACATTTGTATGGTCAGAGAAATGTGAGCAATCAATTAAGGAGGAACTACTAACTACTAACTACTACTATCTAAGGAGGAAGGAATTAATCAACTAAGAGGAACTACTACAAATAGTAAATTTGATACAGCTAGAAGATATAGTTGATGACCAAAATAAAAATGAAACAATAAAAGGAAAGAAACAAAATCTGATACGCAAAAATAGAATCTATTATAAAAAAATAAAGAAACATGAAAAGATTATCCTTTCAGAAGAATTTAGCAAAAAACAAGGTACATGCAGATTTATGCCATATTGGGATCAGACAATGGCAGAAAAAAATAAGTCCAATATATACAGCTAAAAACTTAACAAAGAATATTATAAATATCTTTAAAACATGTGAAATATGCAAAAAGAATAAATCAAGATGTCAAGGAAAATTTGGATGGATGATGTCTCAACTGGGACCAGCAACAAAACCATTTGACATAATGTCAATGGATACTATCGGTGGCTTTGGAGGATCGAGGTCAACAAAAAAGTACCTGCACCTTTTAGTAGACCATTATACCAGATATGCATTTATTGCAACTTCAAAAACACAAAATTCAAGTGACTTTATATAACTAACAAATAATGTATTGGAAACAGATGACATTGGAATAATCCTAACAGATCAATGTCCAGGCATCAATTCAAGAGAATTTAAGCAAAATTTGTAAGGGAATAATGTAAAATAAATTTTTACAGCTGTGAATACACCATTTTCAAATGCCTTGAATGAAAGATTAAATCAAACAATAGTTAATAAAATAAGATGGACGACAGTGGCAAGGATATGCATACAGAAATATAATGAAACGGAACACTCTGTTACAGGCTATGCATCAATATTTACTGGATGGTACAAATGTCAGTATGTATTCTACCGAATGAATTAAAAACAAAAAAGTAGAAGACAAGTGGATTGCTGATAGAAGATTGCCCTTAGAGAACAATAAAATCCCACAATTACAATAAGAATATAGATATTCATAGAAATAGAAAAATGCAACAGTTTCAAGCTAGTCGAGAAAATTTCAAACTATCTATAGGATTGATACTGGCAACATAAAAACAGAATCTACTTTATTTCACATAACAAAATTACAATACATCACAACAGAAGCTGATGATGATGAAGTAAAAGAAAACGAATATGAAAACATCTCTGAAGTAATAGATACAACATAGACAAAGGTATATTATTTAGGATTTTCTATCATAGGGGGGAGATGTACTGAAATGAATTTTCATTATAGGAGATTGCCGCGCTTCGCGCGTTTGTCAGTTGTCTATATCTCAACATTATTTTCTCTATTGTTGTAACAATATCTTTTACACCACATTGATCTATTATCACACTATTCTGTAATCTATCTCTCATATTCACACCATACAAACTTCGAAGTGCTTTAATATCAACAGCATTTATTCTACTTGCATGCTTCTTCAGCCATACCCAACATTCACTACCAGATAACAGTGTTGGAATCAACACGCCAGTTGTGCCCTTCTTGACACATTTTCGCTGCCCATATCAAATAGTAGCAAGCAGATTGTTGTAAGTGGAGGGCATTAATAATAATTCATTAAGAAAAATAGTTTGGCATTTTTAAAATTATTTAGACTATAGTTTCATCTATGTTATACATGTGGGGAGCATACTATAGTCACCGTTACTAGTGCTAGGATAGATAATATTTTTCTATATTCTTTATCTATTTTATTTTTTAATTAACACCTTACTATGTAAGAACAATGTTACTTGAAAATGTTGCTGTTTGCTTTCAATTGCAATTGCAATGCACATTTTTGAGTATCTAAACGCTTAACAACAACTAGTCTCGTTAATCGAGTTTCCACCGTAATTGGCAATTTTACTCAGATACACTATAACATTTATGCAGTTGAGAGTAACAATTATTCCTAAATTACATACATGATATTGACATGTCTCTTGTATGTCTCAATACATACCCTGTGTCTGTGGATGCAGCAACACAACAGAGCAAGTAGTAGTTGCAAGCAGCAGATATGATGATGTGGCCACAAGTCTGTCACACTCTTGCCCTGCCAGTTCACATGAGACATCAACACATGCACTTTCGTGTCCTACTGACCACCAGTATCGGACAACACCTTCTGGGGAGACTCCCACACAGGATGGCATCTGTTGATAAAATGCAATAGTTAACATAAGTAATATATAGTGCCTCAATCTAGAATTTGAAATATTAAGCAGAAAATAAAATTAAGTATATATTTAAAAAGGGTTAACACAGTATATCCTGGTAGATTTGGTATTCATTTCAAATGAAAATATTAAACACTCTACACTACATTAAATTTCCTCTTTAATCAAGTTCCATATTCAAGATTTTTAATGAAATAATTCTTAAAAGTCATAAAATAGCTCACCTGTGCTTCTTCTTGATAAAATAATTCCACTAGATCAGCCTTGTGTGCCAAGTCAGTCTGTGGCAGAGTGAGCTCTCTGGCCGCAACTGGAGTACCAGTAGGGGCTGGAGATGACATGCCTGATGCACTACTCTCCCGAGGCCATGCTACTACTCGCCTCCCAGCAACCAACCAACACCAGCCACAAGGTGATAAACGGACACTTACTTCACCACTAGCTGGATAATTAAAGAATAAACACAATATCTATTTATGATAACAGCTATATTTCAACAGAATGGAATAACTTATATGAATACTTACCAAAAGTAAGTGTTTCCGTGACCATTACTGGCAGAGAAGATCCATAAGTTTCAACTGTAGTCATGGGGGTTTTATATATAACATCTCTAGTCGCTGCTCCAGATGCTTGCACGAATTTGCTGCATAGAAAAATAGTGAATTAAACTCTAAAAAGTGTAGTAAGCCTTTTACCAACAGAATAAAACGTATTTAAGTATCTGGTCCAAAAAATATTTCATTAAGGTTTTACAGTACATAATCTTAATTAATCAGATCATTTATGGAATTCAAATGTATATTTTAATGAAAATGTTTTATACAATTATAGGTTATATATACCTAGGATTTTTCCTTGCAGATATCCCAATGGGTTTTCTACCGGTTATGGACTGTCTGACCCGTGGAGAAAACGGGCTCCTCATTCCTCCTGTATTACTAAATTCCATTTTATACTAGATTTATACTATGAAAATGAAATAAATTGCAAAGAAACCGACACGATATGCAAAAATAAAAAAATACAAAATCAATACACCAGTCCGCGCATGTCCGATTGGTAACTGGGTTACACGGACGGTATTGATTGGACTTGCGCGAGACAACTGAGTCCTTGAAAAAACTTTGTATTTCGAAAAATATAATCTAATTTTGTTTATTGTATTAAAACAGGATTTATAAAAAAAATATACATTTTATTATTCTGAGAAGGCATTTTTATTTTCATAACTGGGCTAAGTACCTCTTATGAAATTCGGACCACCGTTTAAACTACAACTTAAAGAAATTGTCAGTGTCAGATGATTGAAAAGTCATAAATCCCAACGGTTCCCGCTTTCAGCGCTTTGATATTTTTTTTGTTTATCTATTATTTTTTGTATTACACGATTGTAATGTTTATCCGGCGGTAACGTACCATACGTATTTATCGCAAGCAAAATGTATATAAAATCCATTGTGCTCGATGGATTCAAATCCTATGGTACCAGAGTTGAAGTCACCGGTTTCGATCCAGAATTTAACGCGATTACGGGTTTGAACGGTACTGGGAAATCTAATATATTAGATTCCATATGTTTTGTGTTGGGTATAACGAATTTGTCAAACGTAAGTTTTAACTTGAAAAGTTTGTATTTACTTTATTTGGTTATCAATCTCCCGCCAACTGTTGTTTACATATTGTAGGTGCGAGCTGGCAGTCTTCAAGAGTTGATTTACAAGCATGGACAGGCTGGCATCACGAAGGCGACTGTCAGCATCACTTTTGATAATCGCGACAAGGCACAGTGTCCTATTGGATATGAGAACCATGATGAAATTACGGTTACAAGACAGGTCTGTTTTAAATATTTACATGTAGACATAATTACTATAGAATCCTAATAACTCACATTTTGCTATATACAGGTGGTGATGGGAGGCAAGAATAAATACCTTATTAATGGCATCAATGTTCAGAACAAAAGAGTGAGTGATTTGTTCTGCTCTGTGCAACTGAATGTAAACAATCCTCATTTCCTTATTATGCAAGGTCGTATTACTAAAGTGCTGAACATGAAACCTCCTGAGGTTAGTATTGCATTATTATAACAGTATCTATAAACATTGTCATATTTTTGTAAAAAAAATATTCCTTTTTTTTAGATACTGTCCATGGTTGAAGAAGCAGCTGGTACTAGGATGTATGAAGCAAAAAAACAGGCAGCACAAAAAACAATTGAGAAGAAAGATGCTAAATTAAGAGAACTAAATGATGTTAGTATGAAAAAGTTAATTTTCTCTTTGGAGGAAAACTTATTAATTCAAACTAGCTAAGTTCAGTTTTATAAAGTTATGTGTTAGACCAATTTACCGAACCAAAAACCAAGTTAGACCAAAAAAGATGAAAAAGACAATGATGATAATTATTGACCAATTACTCTTTTTAATATTTTATCAAAACCATTTGAAAAGTGTATGTATGAGGGATTTATCAATTTTTGCAATGGGCATAGCCCTTAGGTGGTTATTATCATACCTATCAAACCTTAAAAATATGTAATAGTTGATAAATTAATGAAGCATGAAAGAATATCATTATTGTCTAGATGTAGTGAAAAGTGGAATGGTGTCCCTCAGGGAAGTGGTTTAGGCCATCTAATATTTATATTTTATTTATATTACATTTAAAATTACAAATTATACATGCAGATAACATTTCTATAATTGTGTCGACTGAAAAGAGATTTCTCCTATCAGTAGACTGTGCATGAAATTGACTTAAATAAAACTATTGATTTGTTAAATGAATGGCACAATGCACAACATTTTAGAATTAATCTAGATAAGTCTGTATGTATGTAATTTAACCAATCTAAACATATGGAATATAATTTTCAATTAAATATCACTAATATCAATGAAGTATCACACATTTTTATAGTATTAAAGAATTTATTAAGAAAATAAAGCTATTTTTACTAATAAAACTAATATAAATATTATAGTTGAAATTTGAATCTACATGATGTGAAATGTAAATGGTTTACATGTTATTTTATTAGTGAAACCTGATCTCCTTTAATTGTACCATATTTTGTGCAAAAAAAAAACACATTAATATTATTATTCATCTAAATTAAACTTTTTACTTTAACAAAACATTTTATATTCTTTTAGATTATTAGAGAAGACATAGCTCCTAAGCTTCAGAAGCTTCAAGACGAGAGGTCTCAGTTCCAAGAATACCAGAAAGTGGTCAGGGAGCTGGAAAATCTGACCCGTCTATATGTAGCTTGGAAGTAAGTAGAACTAAAAGTATGTCTTTATCTGCATAATTCAGATTCTTTTAATAATCACATAAAAATGAATTGTTGAATGTAGAATATACATATGTATATATACATGTATATTTATATCAATAAATCTTGTTAGGATGTATTGGAATAGGAAGTTTGCATGGATTTTTTGTATAGATAGAGACCTCAGAACCAGATTAAAAATCCCTATATATATATATATATATATATATATATATATATATATATAGGTATACTAAGTTGGGACAGGGAGCTGGTATAATAGTAATGTGTATAAATTCTGTACATCAGGTATGTAAGTGCAGAAAACAGTGTCAAAGAAGCAGAGGCGAAGGTGTCTCAAGTACAGGATGAAATAACAAGTAAAAAAGAGATTATCAAAAATAATCAGAGGGAGTCCAAGGACCTCAGCAAGCAAGTGGCTGAGCTCAACAGAAAGTTGGATGAGGTATTGTTATGAGAATT
>JACJUM010002496.1:16078265-16106452 GCA_020976665.1 Heortia vitessoides | reverse complement strand
AGTACTCGCCGCCCCAACACGACTTCGACGCGCGCCGGGTCTCAGGTCGCGCCGGCCCGCTGCTGCCCGACGGCTGTATCTGCATTCCGAGGCTCCGAAAAGGAGCCGGCGAACGGTCCCACCTAATTGCTTGTGTTCTCTCCTTCAGGTACAATATGTAGACTGTTCGACGTGCGCGACCCCGTATACTGCACGGCGCTGGAGACTGCGGCGGGAGGAAGGGTGAGTCGGGCTGCGTTTGTCGTTTCAATTGCACAGATCCTGCGCCCGAGTGGCCCGAGATTTGTAGAAATGGTTGTAATTTCGCGAACTTAGTTTGAATGAGAATACCGAATGAGATAATTGTATACATATATATCTCGTTCGTTAATGATACGACTCTTTGAAGGGTAAAAATAAAGAATTTAAATTTCGTTGTTTTAAAAAAATCATTACGAAAAGGGAACGATGATTAAATAAAGGAAAAATATACATGGAGCATCGCGCTATACTACAATTCATTAGACTAGGAACGACTCAATTTCTGAATCAGAATACCTGACCGTCGTGTACTCTTGGTCTAACAGGGATGTGTCTTGCCGGTAATATTAAGTTTCAGGCGAATCTATCGACGCGTTGGAGACGACGAATGCGATCGTATATTGTGTATGTGTGTGCCAGTTGTACAACGTGGTGGTGGACACGGAGGTGACGAGCAAGCTGCTGCTGCAGCGCGGGCGGCTGGTGACGCGCACCACCATCATCCCGCTCAACAAGATCAGCGGCCGCGCCATTGACCCACACACCGTGGCGCGCGCCCAGCAGATAGTACGTACAACATCCGCGCCCGCACCCGCACTAATATAATACTTTTAATGAGAGCCCATATCATATCATTCAAGATCTGCACATTTACTCACAATTAAGGCCGTTCGGTACTTTTATATATTTTGCTATACAGCGTGGCATGTTTTTTGTGTAATTTAGTGTTATCTCTAATGTTTTATTTTATAATGTGTACATATAGTATAGAGTATCTTTGCGCGATCGAACCAGGAATGAGGAGGTTTATAATAAAACCAAAGTAACCGATATAGCCCGGTGGATTAGTAAGTTGAAGTGGCAGTGCGCAGGGCAAATGGCCGATGCAGTCGTAAGGTTCCACGTACCGGCAAGCGTACCGTAGGGCGTCCACCCGTAAGATGGACGTTTACAACCGGTCCTATTGAAGATTACTTGAGGAAGCCTATGTCCAGCAGTGTCTGAAATGATATTCATGATTATGAACATATATATATATATATATATAAGATGTAATTTTTTTTCTTGCTTGTAGTGATTTGTATGACACTGTCAATCAAATATAATTCAATTTGTCTATGATTTTTGTTTGGTTAATTTACACGTTAAAATGCTGTACACAAAATATTGTGTATTGTTATATATACCGTGTATTGTTTAAACGAAATCTATTTTGTACCAACTAAATGCACAAGCGAGTAGTAACATAAACTATATATTGTATATGATTTTATGAAACGTGAGCAATGTTTTTCCAATTGTACAAAGTGTCAACATCTGTGTTAGAACTTAAACGACGATTTGTCGGTTACAATTTTATTAGTTTAATTTCTCTAGTGTTGTGAGATGTTGCGGTCCCGCTGTCCACATTCCGTTTTACGCGCGTAAACATTAAAATGTTTTTTTTCTTTACATGTATATATTATTCAATAAAAAAAGAATTTGTCGGTTAAGACTTATAAATAAGCAATTTATTGTCTAAACGTTTTTATATTACAGAAATGTTATTTTTTATTCTTTATAAATCTACAAAACAGTATTTTCATTTGAAAAATCGTCCCCACTGTCGAAGGTCAAGCTGGCAGTGCTAATTAGTTAATTTCACGCGAACGTTCCCCAGGGCGGCGGGCCCGAGAACGTGCAGCTGGCGCTGGACCTGATAACGTTCGAGCCGCACCTGCGGCCCGCCATGGAGTGGGTGTTCGGCAACACGCTGGTGTGCCGCGACCTGGACACGGCCAAGCGCGTCACCTTCCACCCCGACGTGCGCCGGCGCTGCGTCACGCTGGACGGCGACGTGTTCGACCCGGCCGGCACGCTGGCCGGCGGCGCGCGCGCGCAGGTGAGGGGCCGCGTCTTCCGAACGCGCGGCGACCCGATCCGAAACTTCGACGTTTCGACGCCTCAATACTGGTCGTTCGTATTTCAATTGGACGGCCACCGGGCTTGGGCCCGAGGCCCGCCCGAGGCCCGCCCGAGGCCCGCCCGAGGCCGGCGCGAGTGACCCGTCCGTGCGCGTGCGCAGGGAGGCTCGCTGCTGCTGCAGCTGGGCGAGCTGCGGCGCGCGGAGGCCGAGCTGGCGCAGACGGAGGCCGAGCTGGCGCGCTGCAGCGCCGAGCTGGCCGGCAGCACGCAGGCCGCCGCGCAGCACGCCACGCTCCGGAACAAGTAACTCGCTTTCGACCCGTCTTCGTCTCGCTTCGCCGTGCTAATTATATATGTATAAAAAATATTTCGTTTGCGTCAGGTACGAGATGATGTCCCACGAGCTGGAGGTGCTGAAGGCGCGCCTGGCGACCACTTCGCACGCGCAGATGCACGCCGAGATAGAGACCCTGCGGGCCCAGGTGCTTCCCCTTTATTTGCCTGACGGAAGTTCGCACGAAACCCTTCTTAAAAAAACCTTTCAAGAAGTACCCCAACCGAATAGGATTCGTGGGAAGTTTCGACCGAAATCGTTCTAGAGCTGCGGCCCGATCGTTTTTGAAACTGAAAATTATTCTTATATATTCTTCACTTTCTTTTTAACCGCCTTGTCTATTTCTGCGTAATGTTCGGCCAATATGAAATTTTCGATCGCAATCGTAAATTTTTTATTTCTAAACTATATCTGATACTTTCCAAAGGTCGAAGAGTTGGCGGCCGGCGTCGAAAGAGATAGAGTGACACAAAAAGAAACAACGGCGCGAGCGCGAGAATTAGAGCTCAAAGTTAAAGACATCAAAGGGCACAGAGAACGGTAAGTTATTATGAACATCGAAACAGTTTCGTCGCAACCAGCTGAATTTATGTGTAGCGTTGCGCGTCGCATGTAAGCAAGCCACCTTCATGTTGTTCGGGCTAACATCCTCAACAACCTAAATTTTACGGAAAACATTAGTAAATTGTACTAAATACCTTATTGAACGATATGTAGTTAAACCAGTATTAGCATTCACCTGGTAGATTGACAGACCATGTAGAAAATATAATTCAATAGAGAAATCTGTTGCCCGTAAATACTATAGTAATTAATAATAATTAATGAATTCCCACATCTCATACTTTGACCTAACTCCGTGGTAAGTCGCTTAAAGCACTTGTGTTACGGACGCCAGACTACAGAAGAAATACAAATATACTACTTAAATACATATATTTAACACCCAGACACAGAACAAACACAGATATCATCATATAAATGTTTCCTCTGTGTGGGAATCGATCCCACAACCCCTGGCGCACAAGATAGGATCACTACCATCTGCGCCATCGGGCTAGTCAATTGTTACGTTAGAATTTGATCCATTGGCCTCTGAATATGAAACTTCACTTGATTTATTACATTATTGTTGTTGACTACTATCTCAATCTATTATTTAAAAATCCCCATACTCGTTCTACGAACGGCCAAGTATTTGTAAAGCTTAGTAGATTTTTTTAGCATTTGTGATTTCAAATCCGTCCGTCGTCGATATAGGGAATTCAAAAAAGCAGAGGAGGCTTTGAAAAATGCGAAGATGGAGGCGGAGCAGAACAGCAGCTCGTGGAAACAGCGCGAGCAAGAGTTCGAGACGCTGCGACTCGAAGTCACCGAACTGGAGCAGGCGGTGCAGTCGAGCACGCAGGCGCTGCAGGAATCCAAGGATGCCACGCAGGCTCTGGCGGAGAGTTTGCAGGCTGCCAAGGGCGAGCATAACTCCTGCAGCGTGAGTCGCACACTTCGTTCTACGATGTGTATTTGCCGCTTTAGTTAAGAGCGGCGGTTGTCTGCCCATATGCCCGGATCGTTCCCGCTCCAACAGAAACGATATTTTCGGGTCAGCCGTACCAGAAGATGTTGTGTCTTTACTTATGGGACGACGAAACCAGAACAAACTATCAGATTTTTTTATTTCGTTCTTTTGCGATTACTTCTTCGATAAGTAATCGACAATTTCTAATATTACTGTGATATTTGTATTTCAAAAATTCACGTGTTCTTTTTTGGGCACTAGCAGTGCCCGCGACCTTGTCCGCCTGGAATAGTGACTTTGTTGGTTATAGTGATTTTTGCGGTTATAGTGACTTGGGGAGTTATACTGACTTTCAGGATTTATTTACGTATTATTAAACGGATCCCTATTTTTTTTTATTGTAAATATAATATAACTTATAGCCTCTCTGGATAAATGGACAATACAAAACTGAAAGAAATTTTCAATTTGAAGCAGTGGTTCTTGAAATTATTGCGTTCAAACAAACAAACTCATTGGTATTATTATAGATAGGAACGGCTCAATGGTTACAATTTACTGTTTGTGTTTCCTCTAAAATATCTTTATTAAAAACGCAGGAAGCTGTGAAGCAAGTTCAGGCTCGGATAATGAAGCAAAAGGAAGACATAGCGAGCCGCAACGGCGACATCGCGCGCCTTCTCGCGAGGATAGACGCTCACGCGAAGATCAACGCCGAGCTGGAACTCAAGATCAAGGAGCTGGACTATAGGATCAAGGAGCTACAGACCGAGGCCGTCGACTGCGCCAAAAATGTAAGCCTCATATGTATTATAACCGGAGACCCGTAGTCCGCGTTCATATCTTTAGAGTGTATACTCTTCTCGGAAAGCGATCACTGTCAGATCCTATCATTGCGATCTAAAGAGCTATAAAATTGACGTGTTTCATTAAATTTCATACACTTTTTGTAATCTGTATTTAGGTATTGAAATTTTATTCTTATGTCTTGTGTTAAGAGAGGGGATATCGCTGTTTTTGAAATAAAATTATATTCTAGTAAACAAACAAAATACTGAAGTATATATATTGTGAAGCAACCGACAACATTACAGCTCTTTAAACAATTTTCTAAGTATACTTTCCAAATCGCATAACATATTATGTAGCGGAACCAAGCTTTCCTTGAGAGAGTGTTTATGTGGGAACTCCATTGTAGTTTGGAATCTAAAGTGACGCCTAGGAATATAGTTGAATTAAATAAGCTAAAATTTTTGGCCATTTATAACATGGCTATTGTAGTTCCTTATATTAGGAAGTGAACATTTTATACTTTTGTTTTATTTTCATTCATTTGCATTAATAGGAATTTAATTTAAAACCACTGCAAGTGTTGCATGTATCATCTGCAAACAATACCATCTTGTAGAGAGCTTTCAAATATGACAGATCATTTATATATGCTACATTTTTGGGAAAACTATTTTTGTCTTCTACTACTAACTAGTTTCTCCTGTACGCGATTAGAGTAACTAGTTTGACCTAGGCAAAACTCCTACGCCCAATAGGATAAACCAGTTTCATCATATCAGCCATAAGATGTCCACTGCTGGACATAGGCCTCCCCAAGTAATCTCCAATAGGACCGGTTGTATGCGGTCTGTGTCCAACGTGATTCTGCGGTTTTAGTCAGATCGTCTAACCATCTTGCGAGTGCACGCCCTCGCGCTTGCCGGTACGTGGTCTCCATTATTGAATTATTGACTCCATCGGCCATCGGTTCTGCGTACCAAATGTCCTGCCCACTGCCATTCAAACCAGTTTAGCCTAGGCCAATCTAGTTGATCCTGATATAGATACGCACACTTTAGGATATAAATACGCACACTCTGGGATAGACTAGTACGGTCTAGTCTTAACTTTATAGTTTGTCTAGAAAGTCAAAATAAATATATAAACTGAATAAAATACTCCATAATTGGACAAATAATTCTTTACAGTTAGTTACTCATTAAAGTACATTTTAACAACGATCACACACATAGTTAATCTATGCAAAAGTACAGGAGTATTTCCAAGAGTCTATAAAATATCCATCATAAGTGCAATTCATAAAGTGGGTAAAACAGATAGTGTAGACAACTACCGACCCATATCCGTCTTGCCTACTTTATCTACAATTGTAGATAAGATATTAAACAAAAGATTATTGCACTACCTTACACTAAACAATATTTCAAAAAATCAGTATGGATTTAGATCGGGTAAATCAACCAATACTGATATATCAAACCACATAGCATCACAACTAGATTAAAAAAATAAGTGTTTGATCTTAGACATGGCAAAAGCTTTTGATACTGTCTCCATTTCACTGCTCTTACTTAAAATGGAACAAATTGGTATACGTGGTATCGCCCTACATTTGTTTAAGAGCTATATATCGGAAAGGGTCCAAAGGGTTAGGATTGGGGACTTTACGTCTCACGACGAACAGGTGATTTTTGGGGTACCACAGGGCAGCGTCCTTATTCCGTGTCTCTTTCTCGTTTATATAAATTCATTATGCGACCTAGCACAGCATCCTGTCAATGTATCGAACTTGAGCGAGTAGAAACAATCAAGTACCTTGGCGTCTTCCGTGATGAAACACTTAAATGGAAGCCACACATTGAGCTGGTTACTGAAAGGGTTCGGAAACTAATGTACAAATTTAAATCTTTTCGTTATGTTGCAGATGTTAAACTTATTAAATCAATATACTATGCAATGGCTCAATCAGTTATTTCATATTGTTTGGTAGCTTGGAATGGCGCAAAAAAAACGAATGGAGTATGTTTTGGAGGTGTCGCTTCTTTAATAGGCACACAAATTTTTACTTCATCATAAAAATTCTTATGTTGACGTATCTGCCTATGTAATTCATCAAACGGATCAAAAGATGATAGCCCTATAACTCACTTCACTTCACTTCACTTTCGAAAGTACGACATATGCAACAAAAAGTATGACGGAGTCGATGGCGAACATGGTAGTAATTCTCTCTTGAGCACCAAAGGATTAATATTTACATAATAAATATTTGTGTTTACAGAGCAAACACAAATATTCTAGTAGTAGTTTAGGTGTCATATATATGTATTTAAGTATTATCTGTCCGTAACACGAATATTTTAAACGACTTATCTCGAAGTTAAGCCAATTTATAAGATGTTTTGTGAATTGAAAAAAATAATGCATTCAGTAGAATAACGGACCGAGGCGGGAACCTTGAGGAACACCGAATAGATTTTATATCACTGACCTGAAACCACTTATGACTGAGGCCTGCAAACGATCGGGGAGATAAAAGATGACCATCTCAGTGAATCACCGTGAATTCATAAAAATACAATTTATTTCTAAATGAATGATGGTTCCACAAGCTATTTCAAAGTCCTTGGACCGTCATATCGTAAAGACACGCAAGCCGTACTCGACACATACAACACAGAAGATATGTTTATTATATTATCGAGACACCGCCGCACGTTCAATGTATTCATTTTTGTCCCTTAAGCTTGATAAGTTTTCCAAAGACTACCATATTGATCTATAATATTACGAGAGGACGATAGCTGTACTCACATTTCGATCTCGCGTGTTAGATAAGATCGCTGGAAACGGAGCACACGTGGATCGCGTCCGAGCGGGAGTACTTCGGCGCGGCGGGCGGACTCTACGACTTCGAGGCGCGCGGCGCCGCCGTCAGCGGCAGCCGCCTGCAGCAGCTCGCCGCGCGCAGGGACCGGCTCGCGCGCGGCCTCAACGCGCGCGCGCACACGCTGCTCGGCAAGGAGGAGGAGCAGGTGCGCCTCTCCCCGGCAAACCCTACACCATTTTGTACGAGACGCCCTTCGGAGGCGTCGCTTTTTAATTGAATAACCCAGCGCCGGGTGACGATTCGGTGACTCGACCCAAATCTCGCGCCCTATTTACGAAACGTGACAGATGTAACTCACGAGCTCTTTCGACAGTATCAAGACGTCATGCGCAAGAAAACGATAGTCGAAGCGGACCGCGCGAAACTCGTGCAAGTGATGGCGGAGCTGGACGAGAAGAAGAAGGTGACGCTCGTGGCGGCGTGCGAGCAGGTCAACCGCGACTTCGGCTCCATCTTCAGCTCGCTGCTGCCCGGCGCGCAGGCGCGCCTGCGCCCGCCGCCCGACATGTCCGTGCTGGACGGGCTCGAGGTGAGTCCCGCCCGCTCCCGCTCCCGCTCCCGCTCCCTCTCCCGTTAGGTCCTATAGCCGGCTCGGGGCGCGCGACGCGCCCGCCGCGTCGTTGAACGTTGGTTGTTGATATCTCTGCGACTGCGCGATGAAATTTGTCTTTGTTCTGTGTCTGGGTCTTAAGTATATGTCAGTAGTATATTTGTGATTCCTCTGTTACCTAGCGTCCGTAACACAAGTGCTTTTAGCGACTTACCACGGTGTTAGGTAATTATAAAAGATGTGGAATTATTTTAATATATACGAGTTATTTTCTCCGAACTCTGTGCCTTCCAAATGCCTCATGTTTAGAATGTGAATAATTTCCAGGTGAAAGTTGGGTTTAACAACACCTGGAAAGAGTCGCTGGGCGAGCTGAGCGGCGGCCAGCGTTCGCTGGTGGCGCTGTCGCTGGTGCTGGCCATGTTGCTGTTCAAGCCCGCGCCGCTCTACATCCTGGACGAGGTGGACGCGGCCTTGGACCTGTCCCACACGCAGAATATCGGCCATATGCTCAAGGAACACTTCAAGCATTCGCAAGTTAGACTTGTTGCTTGTATTTAATCGTATTTCGAATAAATCTATTCTTTTTCTCCATGAGCTCTTCTTTATGTTTTTAACTGGCCCTCTCCAGACAATGTTGACGTTAATTTTAATCATAATGATCTCGATAAAAGAATTGCATTAGAAACGAGTATAGCCCTTTCGCTGTGAAAGTTTCGGCGAAGTAGGTGACGGTGTTCGTTCGGCTACTTAAACGGAGACGAGGAATGAAATGTTCACGGTGTCTGTCGGCAGTTCATAATCGTGTCGCTGAAGGACGGCATGTTCAACAACGCCAACGTGCTGTTCCGCACCAAGTTCGTGGACGGCATGTCCTCGGTGCAGCGCACCGTCAACGCGCGCCGGTGATGCGGCGCGGGCGGCGTGACCCGCGCGACCCGCGTGACCCGCGCGACCCGCGTGACCCGCGCGACCCGCGTGACCCGCGCGACCCGCGTGACCCGCGCGACCCGCGCGACCCGGCGGTTGTCGCCGGTGCTTGCGCGGTGTAATATATCAACCGAGTCTGCTAGCCTGCACTGTATGCTGGACGTACGACGAATGCTAGTGACTTTGTTATTGGTACAATTTTAATTAATAATTTGTCATACCTATTAAGTTTGTTGTAAAAAGTACAATATTTTCAATATTTGTTGATTTTTATTACCCTACCCGTGAATTGGTATCATGTTTTCACAAAAAGTATAGAGAAGTTTTTGCGAAATTACCGTGGGGTACCGGCTAAACCGCTAAAACTTGAGAGGCTGGACCGATTGGGCTGATTGTGATTAAAAAATAAATAAAGGAAAACACTGAAAAGTACAATTTAATTTTCCATGCAACTGTTCGTTGCTTAAAGTATTTTTATAAATAAAGGGCAGTGCACTTGGTACGCAAAACCGATGGCCGATGGAGTCATAAACTCCTGGAATTGAGACCACTTACCGGCAAGCGCAGTGTAGAGCGTCCATCTGCAAGATGGACATACGATCTGACTGAAGCCGCTGGAACGTTCTGAATCGGAGTCCGGATCGGGTATTGGAGATCAGTTGGCGAGGCCTATGTCGAGCAGTGGTGATAATGATGATGATAAAAAAAAAGTTTAACTTGGTTGTCAAACATTTATAGGTGCGTTAAGAATAGTCTATTTCATTGCTGTATGATACTGTATTGCATCAAGGTTTGATCACATTTTACACAAATAAAGGTACGTAGGTGATACGAAGTCCACCGGGTCGTCTCATCACTTACAATTTATGTCAGGATTGTAAGTATAAGAAATAAAAATTGTATACATATGTAAAGAAATAATATTTCTTTAATTTTTGAACGACATTGAATGACATTGACAACTGACAAGCGCTAGAGTCTGAGGTCAATGGTCAGTTGGGAGGTTATGGAAAAAATAGCATTGTATTAGATTATTGTGATTTGTTAATTAAGATAGATAAATAAGAATAATTGGTGGAAGAATAGACTTTAATTGTCGTTTCTTCGATTTCAGAAGCAACGCATAAGTTTATTTTTAACCTAAAAATAAAAGGATAATCGATATAAATACACAATTACACATAATTCAAAAAGTCGCGGGCAGTTTGTTTTGTATTATATATATATATATAGTATATGCATTTTCTAGTTAAAATATTTTTGTGTAGAAGTTGTATAGGCTGTTGTAATCTCTAGCATTTCGATGGTCATAAATGTAATTGTAAGGCAGGTTTACAAGAAGAAAAAAAGGAAATAATAAAAACTGTTTTTAATAAATATTATAGAAATTGAATCCGCTTTTACCTGAAACTATTAACAAAAATCAGAAATAAATATATAAAAAAAATTTTGCCAAGATATCTCCTACGCCAATTGAATTTCAGACTGTCGATATAACTTAAGCGTAAAATAGATTGAAATGTTGTTCCAATCAATTAGGTTTTACAATAACAAGCTGAGAGCGCGGGGCAGGACGTATCGAGTCAAGTTTGATATCTATATACATATGGGTTTATTTTTACATTTAATTTTATTTATCATTGGTACGTAATATTCTGTATTATATCGATATTTCGTTATACATACGCGTTTATTTCTTTTATTGTCGATCTGCTTGTTTGAGGTAAGTTCGGAAACTGATTTTAACGGGATTTTCATTGGCGAAGAAATTACGCAGCAAAGAGCACCTTGCTACCTTTATTAGCTAGTCAATATATACCTAAGTACATGTATAAATAAAATTGGAGTGTCTGTTTGTAATAATAAAATAACTGGATTTTGCTTAATGCCTATTGTACATATAACATATACACAGCACATATAAAAAAATATTCTTTGTCTGTTTGAGGAAATCTCTGATCGCTTGGATCATTTTAGATTATACTTCCACTGGCAGATAGCCGATATAATGAGTAACTCAAGTTATATAACATCATGCCACAACTAATAGTAGCGGAACATCAATCAAAAATATGGCACTGAACAGCTAGTAGTAAATCTTCATCATCCTTACAGTCATTGGAAGTCCACAGCTGGACATAGGCCTCCCCAAGAAAGGGAGAATTTTGCCCATAATCGTCGCGCTGGGCAAGCGTGTTGGCATTCGCAGAGCGCAGCTTTCGCGACGGGGATGCTGCTGCCCATCCTCACCCTATGCATTTGAGCTACACTGTCTCAGATATACGCGCCATCTCGGTTCTGGTACCTCAGTCGCCTCTTACGACACCTGGTTCAGGGGAGGTACTATTCTACTTTGCCGGTACCCCACGACAATGCCGGTACCCCAGCCCAATAGAAAATACAAATTGTAAAACTAGTCACGTCGACAAGCCTTGGCTAATAACGGTGTGCTAATTTTCCGTCTTTTCTAGGAGGATATTTTCAATTAGTTACCATGGACGAGAGTACCACAGAAGAGATACGACAGGTTACCACACGGCCTACCAGGTGATCAGACCGTGTCCGTGTTTATTTATCAGTTGATATATGGCTCAGTATCGTGTAACATCTTGGTAGTGGACGACATCGGAGTATCTTGGAATGTTATAGAAGTTTTAGCGAAAGTCGAAGGCTACTAAATATGATAAAAGGACTTCCATAGAGACACACGCACTACTGGCCCGAGGGTTTTCTTTGACCAGCCACCTGCTGCAGTAGTCGGACATCAGTTTCAGCGCCGCCGTCCACTATTGGAGTGGCCGGCGAGCCTTCCCTGCGACGTGAGTGTCCCTCCCGCCTGCGTGGAGCTCCCGAGCGACTGGTAGTCGATCCACGGATCGTCAGGCAGGGGTAGGGCCGGCTGCGAAACAAAAGATACTTTTTTGACGAGAGCGATTGCGCGTTCCTAATTTGTGCGCCAAAAGTAGGCGGGTCGAACATTTATGCGATGAACGTTTCCGTTTGTTTTGTATCTGGGTGTTAACTTTTTCCTATATCCAGACCGCGAGTGTTTTGAGCAACTTGTCTGGGAGTCCGGTCGATGTATGGGATGTTGTGTGAATTTATTATTATTACTCATACCACCGGTATCTATTTCCCAATGATCATTAACAACATCATATCAGCTATAGAAAGCCCACTGTTGGATATAAAATAGGGGCCTTCCCAAGGTAGGGGGATCTTTGTCCTTAATAGCCGCGTTGAGCAGGCGCGGTGGCAATCGCAGAACGCAGCTTTGGAACGAGGATGCTGCTGCCCATTCCCATCCGTGTCAAAGCTGCGCTTTTTCGGATGAATATACCGCTATCTGTCGGATCCGGTACTTTAGTCATATCTTACGGCTCTTGGTACAGAGCGAGAGGGACCTTTCTACTCTGCCAGCACCCCACGGCTTACCGATTTAAGCCTTCCAACGTTTTTCCACTTTATTCCTGAAATATATCACAATGAGTAGATCCAGATCGATAACATTTCCTTGAAATACTTAACACGGGTGTGTGTGTGTGTGTGTGTGTGTGTGTGTGTGAAAGTGTGTGTATGTAGGGTGTATACATATTAATGAAGATGAATCTTAGAGTAATTGTAGTATCTATTATTTTATATCGTGAAACTAAGCTTGAAAATGTATAATATGTATATTTTTTCTTCTTTTGTCTTTTATTGTCTGCACAGACGAAACATGTACGTTACATCCTATAAGGAAAAGATGCATTATCGACCCAACCCTGGCTACGAGCCGTACTGGGCCTACGGCGAATGGATTGTAAAGAACACGGCTGACTACAACGTGCAACACAACATCTCCACAACAAAAGCTATCATGGTTTGCTTCGAGGAATGCAATTTCATGTACAGACGGTTTGTGTTTATTTTTACTAGTTGATAGCCGCAACTTTTTATTTACAATCTGTCTTTATATATACAAAAAATCACCCAAATTGGTTTTGTGGTTAAGTTTTTCTGAATTAACATTATGTTAACAGTTTTTATAGGTCCAACCATCCCTGTGCATGGATGTATTCATGGATGACACATCCAAACATCTATGCATTCTTAAAAACTTTCGCGTTTATTAAATTGGCAGGAATTCTTTATTTATTATAGATACAAATTACTGTTTTACATACTAATATAAATAATTAAATATAATATTCACTAGACGGTAACCTAGGATAGATTTCTTATTTTTCGTATCGTAATCGTAAATAATGTTAAAGAATACAACCCAAAAAAAATCAATATGCTGAATATTGATTTTGTTCTGTAACCGATTGCGATATATTATGTGGAGGTTGAGAAGGAATTTTTGAAATTTCCCTCTTAAAAGTAGGAAATTTATTATTAATAACATCTATGTCTTTACCACTGCGTTTTAGTTAATTGTAGGAATTACAAATTCGAGTTATTGGGTTGTAGTAGGAGGTACTGTTGACGCCAAGGTATTGGGTGAACGGATTTTTACTGTGTGTGTTAATCTTTATAGAATGGAGAAGATCTGGTGACTTGATAGAAGAGTGGATTATTTTGTGCAAGCACATCAATCAATGCCGCTCGAGACGGGCATACAATGAGATCATTTTAAATTTGGCAAGGCTTTAACTGTATTTTACAAGAAAACGCCCATGTTGTGCCTACGCCAAAGGAATTTAACCCAGTTTTTAGGATAATAAACATACATAAAATTACACCCACAGCCAAGCACGGTGTTAGAACACTGTTGACTATAATTTACTTCAAATCTAGCTTGCTTTGCTACCTCCTTGAATGTAGGTATTTAATATTCTATTCATTCACATCCACCGCTTACACTTCAACTGTCCAGACATTTCCTAACGACTCGAGTTAATTGAGGCAAGTATAAGAGTCTTAGTGGTGTATCTACATACCTATCATTACTTTTGAATTACAAATCACTTCAGCCCATACAATGTCCGCGACATGTAGTTGATGTTACAGAATAGGACCGGTGTGCGCCACGATCTCTTCTGGAGACTATATAAGAGTTCCTTATGCCTGTTATTCATGGTGGCGGTGCAGCGGCTTGGAGCGATTCGTGTTCGACGACTATTACCGGACGTTCGACTCTTACTGCCATTTCCTCGCAGTTAGGTGCAAGAGTCAGGAATACGAGAGTAAGTCGTTACTTCTGAATTCATGGATCCTGATGACCTGATGTACCGGTATTTTTTGATAAGTATAGATAACAGTCTACTACAATGATTTATATCATCATGTATTATTCAATAATGAGCCGTGAGGTACATTTACAACATTGCAGCTCAAATGCACAGAGCGGGGATGGTCAGCAGCATCCCCGTCGCGAAAGCTGCGCTCTGCGACTGCCAAATTACTCAGTGCGGCAATTACGGGTAACCCTTTCTTGGGGAGGCCTATGTCCAGCAGTGGACTTTCAATGGCTGGTATAATGATAATTCTATAATATGTTTTCTTGACTCCTTGTGGAGGAAATAAATAATATTATTTCTATTTTTTCAGAATATGGTATTTTGCATTTAGGTAAATGTGAGAAACATGAAGAAAATCCAACGGAAGATGTCAACGATTTGCTAAAACCAATTGACTCGGGAGATGTCATAGTGTCTCGAATGTATATGTACCTCAGTACGCATGAACAAAATTACGGCTTGCAAATCTTGGATAAGTAAAATTATTAGAAAAAAACATTGTTAAGTGATCTTTCGTGATTTGTTTTATTTTCATATGTCAGTTAATATAATATCCCAAATGCCATTCATTAGCCCGCTTTTGAGAACTAGACTCAAATTTATTCTAAAAAAAGAAATCTGGCAAATATATTTTTCTCCAATTTGACCTAAAGCAGAGTTTTTTGTAATTGTCTAGTTATTAAATATCGGTTTGTACATACTAAAAAGATAATTAGAACATAGGATGACTTATGATACTAGAGGTCGAACTAACAACTAGAATTAGACCTCATACATCGTGGTACCCTAATCTGTTAAATTTCAAGCGCTAAATATTAGTATTGTGACGCCTTGAAAGACAGTGAAATTACTGGGCACTAAAAATAATATTTTCAAGTCACTAAGTTGACACCGATATCATATAGCGTCTATAGGCTGCGGTGACACTCACTGTATTTTTTGTCTTACTTATAAAAAGGAAACAATGTAACTAACTAAATTATCGTTTCTGGTTATCTTCAATATTGGTGATTAAGTCAAGGTAAGTCAAAAATACAATGAAATTTTCATAGATTTTTTTTGTTTATCGTTACAAGATTTATAAACGTATTGCTTGTGCACGATTATTGAAAACACTTCTCTTCCTTTACATTTAATTTGCAACGCCTTTTTTTTTATCTATCTTGTTGGTCCCTCTTGTTTTCAGGTAGACTCTTCTCCAATTATACGTTGTCGCCAGTCGTGGTCCAGCATCTAACTCCAGACTGTAGGTTAAAAATATTTTTTACTTCGGATTTGCGAAATGCTTTACCGGCGGAGTAGAATAACACCTTCCCCTATAACAGGTGTCGTAAGAGGCGTCTGATACCGGATCCGACAGATAAAGATATATCCGAAACAAAGTAGCTCAAATGCAACAGGGCGGGGACGGGCATCAGCATTCCCGTCGTGATGTGCGGCAGTTATGGGTAAAATTCCCTTTTTTGGGTCGGCCAATCGCATCCATGTTAGTAGCAGTGTAATTTGAAAAAAATTGAATCGTAATTAATATGCAGCTTAATTGTTTTTTGTGTAACGCAACTCGAGTAAAGTCGCGGACAACACCTAGTGTGATGAATAAAATCGCACTCTTGCAGGGCAGTGCTCCCAGCGGTGTATATAAAGGGCTCCAAATAATATCTAAAATATATTTTAAAAAAGTATTTTATACAGTTTACGACAAAAAATATTTAATAATCTGGCGAACCAGAAAACACGCTTGATTATTTTTTAAGAAGTTTTTGAGAGGCTTAACTTAGAAAAATAAAAAGAACTGGTTTAGATGTTTGAAACGGTTACAATTTATCTGTGTTCTTAAAAAGTTTCTGATCGGGACACGGCATCTGTAACATCAGACGCTGAAGTCATACAAAGAGAAAGTTACAAAATTTAGTGTGTACTATAGTCAATAGTAGTGTGGCACCAGACCACAGGGACTAACAAACAAGTATGAAGACCTAGATAAAAAATAGAAGATGATATATGCAAACATTTAGCGAATGCTAAAATTTTATTTCGGGCGGTACAAACCGGAGTCTTATACTTCTTGCTGTGAAATTTTACGTGAGGCAGACCTAATACAAAAGGTCGTCTGCATTGCAATACCTCATTCTCACCTATTTCTACTGCCAAATAGCAGTGTTCGCATTGCTGAAGGGTGGGAGAGGCAGTGAATTTATTGCGTAATGACAATGAATTGCTTCATTTGAACCCTCGGGGCCCTAAGAATTCACGATCCGCCTCTGGGTGCATCCGAGCCACCGTGGTGTCAGCGCGAACGCTGTCGCGTGTGAATATATTATTCTCACGCGTGTCTCTCTTTAGTATTCGGAATGCAGACTATTATTTTATGTATATTTATAAAATAATATATTATTATTCCGCTGCGAGTAGTCGTTGTCTGCTATAGCTGGAGTAGTCAAGGAATACCTCGCTGCTTAATTATTCCCCTTAATATGTACAAAAGAGGTGCTGGAGCAATACCTAGTGATCAGTGGTGGTCGAGTCCTACACAAATCTGTATTAATATTATATAGAGAGAATGTATGTATATATTTTTATTTGTAACAAATAGGCTCAAAAATATTTTATTGGATTTTTCTTAAGTACTGTTTTTAAGACAAATTGAAAGAGCGTTTTCACATGCCAGCCGCTTGTGACAGCCTGATGTCTGTGCAGGATGTAGAAGTGATGTGTGATGAATTCAAGTCACAAAGATATTGAGATGCAATATTTGTAAATGTTACTTACCCATGTTCTGTATTCCTTTCCGAAAAGTTGCCGATAATGGACTCGACCCTCCATATGTAGTTGGAAGTGACCGGTGATGATCTGGGCGACTCCGTGAACGGGTACAAGGGCGGATCTTTCATGCATGCGCCGCGGTACGCAACAAACCAACCTAAACATTTCAACATTTATTTTCATATTCCGTTAGATGATGACGTTACTTAATATTTGGCGTTGGTACCTGTTGCAAACAAAGCTTGCACTGGTATTGGTCCTCGAAAGGCGCCATAGCGACGGTGGATCCTTCAGATAAACCTCTGTGGTACACCTCATGGGACCAATAGTGAATTCGGTAGCAGAAATTGAAATACTGTTAAAAATCTCCCGATCTATCCGACCTCTTGTCTCTACCTCTTTTCACAATGTTTGTTTTCTAACTTATTTTAAGAAAAAAAGTGTTCACTAATATAATAATAATAATATTCTTTATTGTACATACCGTAAGAAACACGTTCAAATAACATAATAGAAATTGAGATTATTTTCCTGTACCGACCTTTTCCACTTTGAGTTGTGTGAAACATATTTGTTTATAGCTAAACTTATGTATGACAGACGTTGGTTTAGTTCTATACAAAAAAGAAGGAATTAAGCCTACGTAAGTGGCTTACCGCTACCTATATGTAATATATAGGTAGCGGTGTGGCCATAATTGTGTAATTGGGATAACCCGTATAATTATGTTAATAATAAATAAATAAATATCTATAGCACCGCACACAATAACTAAATACACGTCGTGTTTCATCTACGAATTCAAATAATCACTTCACTACACTTCCAGTCAACACCTGACTCCACGGAAGATCATCCAGAGTCGCAAAATTAACGACATGACCTTCGCTGAATACCATGTGGATAAGGGATCTCATATCCCCATTCACCATTCAAGTCTCTTATAGGCTTATATAGTGATAACAGCGGTTTAGTAAGATCATCCTATAACGATCCCATCTGCTGATCCATTTGCCGAGAGGTACCGGCAGAGCTAAATAGTACCTCGCTCTGTACCAGGTGTCGCAAGGGTTACTAGAAACTAAGTTACTAGAACTGACAGATGGCGGGTATATCCACTCAAAACAGTGTGGATTAAATACAAAAGGCGGGGGTGGGCAGCAGCATGCCCGTCGCGAAAGCTGCTCTCTTCGATTGCCAACACGCTTGCCCATCGCGGCAATTACTGATGAAATTCCCCCTTTCATGGGATGGCCTATGTCCGGCAATAGAATTCCAATGTAATGATGATAGTGATAATAATGATCCTATATCACCTGTACAAATGTATGTTTGCTCCTTTTAAATCCTTAATAAACCGTGTTTAATTACTACAGTATTATGATTTAAAACAAATTTACAGGAACACGTTACTAAAGACTAGAATGTAACGAACGGTGCGAGTCACCTTGTGACACAGTTCATACCAAATTGATCGTCGCAGTCCAGCTGCTTCATATCGCAATAGTTTTGGAAAGTTTGCGATTGGAATGCTTTGTTCTTGCCGCAGAATTCTCCGAACCTGAAAATAAAGTGGGATATCAATTTATTAAAGTTGCCAGGAACCTACTATTAGCGGAACATCACATGAGGCAGACCTCATACAAAAGGTCGTCTGAATACCTTACTCTCACCTATTTAACACCAAATATTAGTTCGCAATACTGTGTTCCGGTCTGAAGAGTGAGAGAGGCAATGCATTTACTGGGTAATGTGGGGCAAAATATCATTAAGTCACTAGGTTGGCAACGCGTTAGTGTCAACCTACTCTTGTGATATTACGAGCGTCTTTAAGCTGCAGTGACGCTTACTATCTCGTGGACTGTATGTTTGTTGGTCGACCTGGTCTAATAATGAAATGAAAATAAAAATGCGAATGCAAAATAAATTTTTAGCAGATTCTGGTTAATTATAATACCTATACGAGTTTTAAACTTACAACTAAGTGGAGAACAAATCATCAATAATTATAATATTGCGCTTAATCGAGTTTATAACGAACTACGCAAACATTGAGACCATACGAACGTCAGTCCCGGTCAACGAGCATATTAACACACCGAAAACATTGACTGTCAGTCCGTGTTGATGGGTCTTTCATATGACGGATCCCGTAAGTATTAACATTGATTTGAGTACATTAAGCACTGTACCTTCTAACCACACTAATGTAAGGGCTATTATTTTGCTACGAAGACCCTAGGCATTTTGAGTTCTTTACTAGATCTAGGTCACATATCATTTCTAACGCTAGTATGTGAGGTGAAGCATATCAGGTGAAGTATAGACGCAGAGAGAAAAATTACCCCAACATCTCATACATTGACTCGACTCCGTTGTCATCATCATCATCATACCAGCCATTGAAAGTCCACTGCTGGACATAGGTCTCTCCAAGAAAGGAGTATTTTCAATCGCAGAGCGCAGCTTTCGTGACGGGGATGCTGTCACCCATCCCCGCCTTGTGTATTATGAGCTGCACTGTTTCGGATGGATATACCGCCATCTATCGGTTCTAGTACTTTAGTCGCTTCTTACGACACCTGGTGCAGTGGAAGATACCATTCTACTCCTCCGGTACCTCATGCCTAAGTAAGGCACTTAAATCACTTGTGTTACGCAAACCAGACAATAGAAGAATCACAAATATGCTACCTAAATATATATATTTAACACCCAGTCACAGAACAAACATTAATATCATCATATAAATATTTTACATGGATAGGAATCGAACCCACGACCCTTGGTGCACAAGATAGGATCACTACCATCTGCGCCATCGGGCCCGTCGAGGGCTGAGAGCTCGTGTGCCATAGGGCTATGGCATGAACGTTGGCTTGAGCGGAAAGTTATAGGTAAAAATGGAGAGCGCCTGGCAACAACTGTGCGGTGCATATGAGTTGGGGGCAGTGCAGGAATGCGCACACGCACCATTGAGTGTGGTGCAAATGTTTGTGTAGAGTTTGGCATGGAGGGGGCCGCTGTAAGAAAAATATTTAGAAGTATAAAATAATAATAAAGTGTCATATACACTACCACCAATACCTAATACCCATTAGGTGTTATTGGTACCTATATAACCATCAGTTTCTCTTGCAGTTTTTTTCTGGTGGCTTGCGTAATGAACCTGCTATATACTTAGTAATAGGATCCACCTGGTGTCAGCAGATTAGTATTACACTTAATGACTTATTTTTTTAAATTACTTTTATAACGCAGGTTGTCATGGTCACCAGTAATTTACGTATAATTGTAATTGATAAACCTTTACTCATAAGTATTTTTTTGTTTTAAAAGTGCCTATGATATTTAAATAAAGATAGAGAAGATATTTGACTTTTTATTATCTCAGATGGCTGAGTAAATGTTGCGTTAAATTCCACGTAACGGTAATGTCATTTAATGGGCAGCATAAGTTCTTACTCGGTATACATCGGCATGCACGAAGTTAAGCATACGGCATTAGTCCCGTTTTCGTTTTCCATGTCGAACAGGAACTTGAACACCCACTCGCCACCCGGCCAGTACAGTTCGTTGCCAATGATGGGGTCGTAGTGTTTGCCACGGCTCGGTTCATAACTTTTCTTTTTCTTCACTTTTATTTTCGTGTTTTCTGTCACCTCGTCGCGGAGAGCGACGCGATACGGAAATTGATACGATCTGTAGGTACATAACCGGTTGGAAGTAAATTATTTTAACTTACGTGTTCGAAATGGGATAAATAAGTAAAAGTAATTAAAATTACCTTATGTTAGGCATAAGTTTACGTGCCCCTTGCAAGTCTGTACGATTAGGTAAACGAGTTGGAGTAATGATCAAGATGTAATCCACTGAAATTGTAGGAATGAAAACCTTTACTGCTATCTTTAGAATATGGTTGTGTACTAGTAAATTTCTCTAACTTAAATAAGGAATATGCGTAAAGAAACTTACATAACATTAGAAAAAATATAACCAGCTTTGAATCCATTGTATCTGGCGTTTTTAAATATATTGTTTTATAATGATCTCGCCCTCATTATCACTAAAAGTACTATATACACTTTATTAACAAACTCTCTTCCAGACAACCTAAAACTGATGTAGATATTTGAACATGTAGCCTTTCCAAATGAAATCAAAAGAAGAATACCTTTCCAAATGAAATGCCAAGTAGTAAGATTTAAAGACAGATCCCGACACTGCCATAAGCTGCAGTGTTTTCGAATGAAATTTTTTGACATTTCCCGCTAAACACAATTTATTCTTAGTGTTTATATTCAAATACAGATTCCTATCCAATATATATGACCAATTTTGAAGTTGATTTCATAGAAAATCACACGACATCTGATACGTTGATTTGACTCCGAAATGTGTCTCGGAGTATATGTTATTCCTCTATTGTCTAAGGTCCGTAACACGAGTGCTTTAAAGCGACTTATCACGGGATCAAGTCAAGGTATAAGATGTTGGGGGAATTGGTTCAGTATATTATTGATCAAATATAAATAAAGCCCAGACATAAAACAAATACAATTATACATCATATAAATATTTGTCCTGAGCGGGAACCGACAACCTCGACCTTTGGCGTACAAGATAGGATCACCACTATCAGCGCAATCGGGCCCGTTAGGTTTACAGATAAATATATGCATATAATCTATTTACCTAGTCAAAAACGAAATTATTTAGTCATTACGTTATAGTTAATTCGGATAACTCGTATGAATTGTTAATAAATAAATAAATGAATAATTGGACAAGTCCTGATTGCATATAAGCAAGTACGTTAAATAATATAAACGTTTTAAATAGAACCCAACATAGCTGAAAATCAGACTAGTGCCACTTGTATGTTGTACCTACTTTCTAACAAAGTCTTATTTGAATAAAAATCAGGTAAACTCGTTGTAATCACTTAATACCACACACTATTTTGAGATTTAATTAAAATACTGCTTTTACGATCGTAGGAGTTAATTCAAATCACCGTGTTGTTATCCCTACTAATATTATAAATTCGAAAGTAACTGTCTGTCTGTCTCTTACGCTTTTCCGCTTAAACTTCTCAACTTATTTTGATGAAATTTGCACAGACAATCTATAGACCCTGAGAAAGGACATTTTTTATTTGAAACAAGGGTTGTAAGGGGTCGAAAAGGAGGATGAAAAGTTGTATAAAAGTATCGCTATTTTTAGAGCTAGAAACTTGAAACTTATTTTGCAGGCCATTGATTCGATATAAATAAACATGATATTCAAAGTTTATATAAGTTAAGGCAAAGAGGTATGGTACCCAAAAAAACTATTCCACGCGAACGAAGTCACGGGCACAGCTAGTAGGTTATATGCGTTAAAAATGGACACTTGGATCAAATAAAATCAAAGTATTCTGTATTCAAGAAAGCCAATTACAAGCACTTTCGAATCGTCGAAAATAATAAATAGAACAATTTCATTTCAGAAATATGAAGTACCAAAATGAATTATATTCATAATACTTATAACCTCGATGACCCCACGGGATCATGAGAGACATCTAACATAATTAGGCCTACCTTATACTAGTCTGCCGGCACCAGACGGGTCTTAGAACTAAGTTTTATGTAGGTTTATTATACGAGAAAGGAAACTGCAAGAAAAACTGGTAGTAATAAGAAATATATTTATAACATGCCTATTTTATTGTACGAAGAAACGAATTAAAATACCGTCAGCCATTACAATATTTATATAGTTTTTATCCCTTATTTTTTAATATTTATATTAAAGGCAAATCATTTATTTGATCTAAGGATAAACAGAAGAAACTCCGAGTACTGCAATCATTAGTATTTTCAATGCAAATGTTCCAGAAAGCCGAACTGAACACTGACCCTCAACTTTGCGGTGAGCTGGGTGAATTTCATATAAGCTTCGACGCGCTGTTTCTCTGTAAATGCGGTAATATATAGATATGTACTTTTATTATTACACCAGGTCCACAAACAAGCGTATGTTTTTGCTTGAGACTGTGTAGTCTCATACATTCGCATCCAGTCATTCATGAGCTAATTATCAGCCCTTGACGTCCGGGTTTTCTTACATGGATCAAAAATAGCTTTACCTAAATTTTAAGCTATTCACACACCCCATTTCAACTATATAACCGGATAATTTACCATAACCGACAGATGGCGGTATTTCCATCCGAGACAGTAGAGCTAAAATGCATAGGATAGGGATAGGCAGCAGCATCCCCGTCGTGAAAAGTTGCGCTCTGCGATTGCCAATACGCGTGCCCAGCGCGATAATTATGGGCAAGATTCTCCTTTTATTAAGGAGGTCTATGTCCAGCAATGGACTTCCAATGGCTGAATGATGTACATAAAACGAATTACTTCTTTATGTGTATCTGTTTATTTGATAATATTATTATGGCTTGCACCTGAGGATATCCCGGCTTTCTTCAAGAAAAGTAACAGAATCAGTTCCGGAAGTACTAGCAAATCACTTTTAAACATCTCTCCGGAAAATATAGCATTTCGGGCAGTTTATATTAGAAACAAAGATATTGATCAATTGAATTCTTGTACAGGTTCATCATTCTAGCCGTTGGAAGTCTACTGCTAGGCTAAGGCCTCCCCAGAAAAGGGAGAATTGTGGCCATAATTGTTGCGCTGAGCAAGCGTGTTGGCAATGGCAGAGCGCAGCTTTCGCTTTACGAGGATGCTGCTGCTCGTCGCCGCCCTGTGCGTTAGTGTACTGTTTATCAAATACAAATATACTTAAATTATCCATATTGGTACATAAAAGTCAAATAAAAGTGTCTGTTTATAATTCGAAATTAACAATGCATACGAAATTACAAGGTAATTACAAAAAAAAAATCTGTGAACCTCAGAAACCTAACTTTTATTCTTTTATCCTATTTATTATTGATTTTTCTCTCGGAATCGGGAACTGCGCCGGAGAAACCTGGGGGCGATGCTAGTTTAAAAATTCCATTAGACTCAGCACGCTTCTAACTAGTACTTGTAAACTTATGTTATTGTCACTATACCAGTAATAAGTTGTTGGTTAATTTATTAATACTAAATTCCCACAACATCTCATACATTGCCCTGACTCTTTGGTAAGTCGCTTAAAGCCTTTGTGCTACGGACGCCAGACAACAGAGGCATCACAAATGAACTAATTAAATACATATATATACATATATAACACCCAAACACAGAACAAACACAAATATGATCATATAGATATTCGCTCTAGGTGGGGATCGAACCCCCTTGGCGCACAATATTGGGCCTGTCAAAAAGTCTAAAAACTATCCTGGCATCAGCCAGCAATCAATAAATAAACCAGAGATTTAAGAGGAAAGTTATTGGTGTGGAAACGTGCGATCCCGTAAAACTATTGTAGTGTAAGCATCGACTGCCATAAATCGTACATAAGAAGCAATAAATAAGGCAGAGTGCGGCCGGATAAATAGCGGATGACCGTCGGCCGGGCTCGCGTCTCCGCATCGCAATGTGCCGGCCAGAGCAGTTCAAACTGTGCCACGCCTTTTTTGCTAGAATACGTCTTCAAACTTGCTTATATAGTAAAAGTATTTAGCCTTTTTGAGAATGATTGCCGCAAGTTTACCGAAACGACCACCAAAAAATTCGCTTCTTAAAGCTAGTTTAACAGTAAAAGAAAATGATACATAACTACTTTTACTAGATCCGTCTCATGTTATCACAAGGATAACACTATCACTATTGCCTTTTGGTAGTAGGAACCGGGGACAGGACCAATGCAAACAATTGTGAGAGGTCTACCATGTTAGACTGAGATACATTAACCAATGTGTCGTCTTTTGAAACATCGGCCGTGCTTTCAGGACGTGACTGGGATGTCGCGACCGATCATGGCACATCTGGCTTACGTGAACCTGAACTCGGGCGCGTGTAAACATCGAGTGTGTAAAGAGGCAGTACATATTTTTCTTACTTTGACAATATAAACTTTTATATTATCCTTACTTCCTTAATAATGTTTTTAACCTGAAAGTTGTTGATCATGTATGTGTAGTTTCTCTTTCTCGCCAGAACGGCTGAACAGAGCTAAATGAAACCATGCACAGAGATTATTGATAGTTTAAAATAATATATAAGCTTCTTTTTATCATGAAAACTTGTTTTAGGATAAATATGGTTCTTCTTTTTATGCAATTCCCACGACTTATGCACAATTTAGCTATCAAGGAACTACATAGATTTCTACCTTTGATGACAAGAGATCCATCGGGAAGAGATATAAAGTAAAAACTTTGCGGAAAAAGTCTCGAGTGGAAAGCTAGTATATAGTATAACTTCTCATAATCCCTTTAATGAATACAGTCTGTTCTAATGAGTCTAAACGCACAGGCAGTTTTACGTGATCTCGTCACAAATCAAATACTGTCTACCCGCTTTTGTAAAAATTGTTTTGGTTTTTGTCAAATCATAGTGCGGTGTCCCAAAAATACCATACCTATGTAAATAAAAGTGTACTATGTTTTGTTTTTTGACGAAAGTTGAACTACTTATGTGCTTATGTACTTACTAATTTTTATGCAACGCAATAGTCTTAAACACTAATTCTTGCTTACATTTCGCTATCTTCGAGAGTATCTCCAAGCGCGAACGAAATTTTCCCAAGACCGACAGCGGTTACTTGTTCGTAAGTTATGGACTTTGGAGTTCTCTAGTCTCCTAATGTTTTATTGACGAGTCAAATGCTGAATGATTCTTGTGTCAACTTTAGCGTAACCGTGGACTACGTATATTTGAATTGACGATAATTAACCTTAGTTCGAATATTATTCCAGTAAACAGTAGATGTTGTAATTTTTTTTATTATATATTTTTTAGGAAGAAACAATAATTACATTCATACATAGTTGTTAATATAATTTTGTTACAAAAACAAGATTATAATTCTAAACATGTCTCACATCTTAGTTGATATTATGGTAGGCTAGAAAAAGAATAACTTATAAAATACGTTACTAAAAATGAAAATTTTTAAAAACTAATTAGTATTGAGAAAAAAATATATAATAAGTGCATAAAAAACAACCTATTGAAGATAATATACAAATTTGTGCTATGAGTTGTCCTTCAAGACATTTACAATGTGACGTTCGAAAACGCAGATGCGATCGATTAAGAACGTCAATATCGGGCTAACATTTACCAAACTCTATATAAAGGCGACCGACACATTATTACTTACTTTTTATACTATATATAATTAATTTCTATAATTTATACAATCCCTACTAATATTATAAATAATAACTCTGTCTGTCTGTCTGTTACGCTTTCCCGCTTAAGCCTCTCAACCGATTTTGATGAAATATGGCACAGACAATCTTTAAACCCTAAGAAAGGACATAGGCTATTTTTTATTTCAAAATAAGTGTTGTAGGGGTCAAAAAGGGGAATGAAAAGTTTTATGGAAGTATCGCTGTTTTTAGAGCTAAAAACTTGAAACTTATTTTTTAGGCCATCGATTCGATATAAATAAACATGACATTCAAAGTTTATATAAGTTAAAGTAACAGCTAGTAACAAAATAAATACTAGAAAGCTTGAAGCTTATCTAAACCCAGTTTGAGAATCAATGTTCGTGGTATAAATTATATTGTGCATTCAACGGGTCTCGGATAATACTATTAGGTACACATGTAATTTGGTATCAGATGACGCAAACGAATGGCATTTATTGCCGGTACAGGACACTTTATGTACTTGCACCATATTAGAGTTGAACACATAACCTTTGACTTGAAAATACTATATAGCCATAGACATACTTTTAGTCTGTCTATACTTGTTAGACCTGTAGGTAATATTGTAAGCGGTGGGATACCGGCGGAGTAGAATAGTATCTATCTCTGTACCAGGTATCGTAAGAGACAGTTTAGGTACCAGATGGCGGTATATCGATCCGAAATAGCGCAGCCTAAATATTACAGAGTGGGGGTGGGCAGCAGCATCCTCGTCGCGAAGATACGCCACCACGCCTGCCGAGAACGCCAATTATGGGCAAAAATACCTCTATTTTGGGGAGGCCCATGCCTGACAGAGGGCTTTTTATGGTGGGCTGATATGATGAATATTGGTTAATATCTAATTTTATTTCAATATAAATGAAACTAAATAATTGTAAATCACTTTAGAAGCCTTACGATTCCGACGCAGATATAATATACAGATCAGCAGGTTTGGCGAACAGTACTTCCCTCTACACTTGGTGTCTGACTTCGGTACCTGCCTGATAGTACTGATATATCATAACTCAAATGCAGTCAGAGTAGGCAATGGACAGCATTGCCTCCTTCACAAATCTGGCACTAGCACCACACCAACTCTGGGTGACATCAACTAATGAGCAAAAGTTCTACAAAAACCATTGTACCATAAAATTCGCTTGTCTCAAACTCTTGAGGCTAACATGGAATAAAATTAGACACTATATTAGACACCGGTTTCACGATCGTCTTGTTTTTCATTATAAGCCCCCCAAGTAGTCTCTTTAATGTCATCTTCCCATTTACGATACTGTATCTAAGGCACCGTTAAGTTACTTTTTTTGCTCACTTATCTGTATTTTTCTACTTATTTATCTTTGGATGTTAGCTACATAAAATAAAAAGTAATTAATGATATAGATTGTTAATAATTATTATTAGGTACTAGCTGAGCTGTCTCAACGATGACTATATAATTCGAATTGGTATAAATATACAATTTTTGTTAATTAATATTGATGAAAAAAAGTGTTTTGCTAATGCTTTATGATGTACAATTTTCTTAGTTCTTTTTTTGCGGGTATATAAATAGTTTTGGACAATATAAACTATTTTAATGTAACATTATGACGGAATTTACACAATGTTTGCTCAACAGATAGTATTATATGGTTGTTGAGTATTCTTAAATTTTATAATTCTCCGCGCTATTTTTTAATTTTTTTCTATTATAAGAACCATCTTCTAAAGT
>JACJUM010002496.1:16064513-16078165 GCA_020976665.1 Heortia vitessoides | reverse complement strand
ATATATGTATATATATATATATATATATATATATATATATGTCTATAAATATATTTATTTGTATACTTATATATATATATATATATATATAAAGATAAGTATACAAATAAATATACAACAATTGCGACCCAAACGTGATCCAAATCAAATTATTTTCTCTTATAAAAACCGCATTATCAAGCGGTTCAATTTGGCGGCCTGTGGAGCAAAACGGACTCGAAGATTACAATAGATTGAACTCGGGCCGGAATAATCAAGTGCTTCATTGGGCTGCTCCTATCTACTACAATTTTTATCAAGATGAAAACTAGGGGTAAAGTCTGAGCGCTCTTGCACTTAGAAGTAATAGGAATTCTGCCCGGGCCGTGAGCCGCTGATAATGAAATCGATGCGGCTCCACAGTTGGTTAACCATAGTCATCAGTTGTGAAAGATGTTTATTAGGGCAGGCATTCGAAGTAATTAACTGATTGCGGTGACAGGAAAACGGTCATGGTCAAAATATTTAAAAAGTTCCTTATCGATGTCCTCACACCAAGACTTTATTACTAAGTCGCAGATTCAGCATTTTAAACCTTGTGTGAGTGTCCTTAAATGTGAGATGTGACAGTCGAAAAGTTAGTTAGTTAGGATAGTCTAGAAGTCTCCAAAAGGAGACCTGGATAAAAGATGACCGTTTCTATTTACAATATTACCCGTATCTACATAAATATTTACTATCTACAACTACATACATAGTATACGGGGCCTGTTTGTACATGGAATGATATATACTGTCTGTGCTATATCTCCATTTACATTATGCGTGTGTCTCGTAACTCTTCATGTAGACAGGGTATCAGAGAAATTGCCTTTTTCCCTTGGCCAATTTTCGGTGGTTACATGAAGCGTGCGCCGATGATTCATGGCCCATTACGACACTGTTAACAATAACTTTATTGCCCGCCCATTCACGGATAATGTAGGAAAATATCTGCTGAATAATGCACTGCCGCGGAATTGGGATTTATTATGAATTAGCACTCTTTTAGAGAACGCTTGTGGCTTGAGTGATGACGAAAAACGTAGTTAATACATATGTATTATATCAATATTCATGTATATTATATCAATCAACTATTCTGAAGCTGCAGACGGGCCTTATAATTGGACTAAATGATATACTTTCTCTCTAAGTAGACCAATAGTTCGAGTAGCCTCTCTTAGCTGTGCACATCGTTTGTCATTTTATTTAGGAATATGATTGGTGGCTGAAAAGAATAGCTCCTACGTGCCTAGCTGGCATCGTTGAAGGCAAGTGAGGTACCAGAACCGATAAATACCGAAAAGGGCAGCAGTACCCTGGTGGAATGCATCACCCAGCCATTGTAACATGTCCTACGCGGAAGAATACTCCATAAATCTTTGCAACAGAGGAAGTCTCAAGGTTCTTATAATGATGATATCAGTGGGTCAGTTCAGATCGAAGTAGAAAAGCAACAGCAAATGTGATATAATAGACGTGGACTCGTTATCAGCCCCTTGCGTCATTACGCAGTGGCCTCGCCGACTCACCATTTTTCACAGCCCACCTAATATAACCTATTCACTTAAGCGATTCTCATTTAACGTGGTTCTGTGAGGGTTTCTCTTAACCTTTTCAATATTGTATGAGTTTGAGTATGGCAATTAGTTAGGTTTTAGTTTGGTATCTGTTTACACGGGCCGGCTCGGGGAGCAGGCTCGTTGTCTAGCAAATCATTTGGGATAAATAATAAATAAAAATCTTTTACACCAAAGTTTTACAATCGTTAGATGTAATTAGCGTACATTATGTTATTTAGATGGAGCCTAAGCTATGACCATTCTGTATTTTAGGGCTCCAGGTTTCCCCCCCCGTGTGGGTGTGTAAGTAAGTCTGTGTACGGTGGTATTTAATTGGAGGAGATGATATATGTATGTGTCGTGACGTACAAGCAGTGTAGAATAGTAACTACCCTAAATCAGGTTTCATAAGAGGTGATTGAGGTACAAGAATCGACAGATGGCGGTATATCCATCCGGGACAGTGTAGCTCAAATGCATAGGGTCGGGATAGGCAGCAGCATCCCCGTAGCGAAAGCTGCGCTCTGCGATTGTGAATACGCTTGCCCTGCGCGGCAATTATAGGCAAAATTTCCCCTTTCTTGGGAAGGCTTATGTTCAGCAGTGGACTTCCACTGCTGTTTCAATTCTAATGATGATGATGACGACGATATATGTAAGTTAGTGGGTGTATAGTGCGGGTGGTGTGTGTGGGGTTATTGTGTTGTGTGCAAGTGTGTAGACGTACTGTAGTAGAGTGTGATAGTGTGTAGTAAGTAGGTATATATGTGCATCATATACATGTATTGTGTGTCTTTTTAGAACAACAATAAGATGAGGAGATTCTGTTCCAATATGACTCAGATTATAATAAATATGTGTTTACATTTGTATTACGTTTTAAAATAGACATTAATTAATTAGATAATTAAATTTTCTCTATAGATTGTGATGTAGGTTCGAGAAAGCTTGCCTGTCAATGGAAAAATACAGTTTTGTGTTTTGCTGTTTTGTGGGTTTTATTTTAGTTGCGGGAAAACTGAGGTTATGCTTCGTAAGGCTGTTGTCTATGCTGGCGTAGTGCTAATTGCAATATAAATAATTTGATGACTAGCAAAATTGGATATATCATCATGATCATCATATCAGCCATTGTGAGTCCACTGCCTTCCCAAAAAGGGGGGATTTGCCCATAATCTCCGCGCTGGGCAAGGGTGTTGGCAATCGCAGAGCGTAGCTTTTGCGACGGGGATACTGCTACCCAACCCCACACCTGCCGGTTCCGGTACCTCAGTCGCCTCTTACGACATCTGGTTCAAGGGAGGTACTATCCTACTCTGCCGGTACCTCCTATATTATTTTAGTTACCATAATTCTGAAAATGTAGGGACTACTACTCACAAGTGCTCAAGTAAACGGTCGCTCATTCGCATTTACATACTTACCTTCCATTGCAACAATGTATATTCAGGTTTCTATCTTATTTAATTTTTCGCTTCAGTCATACTTGTAGTAAAACATAATTAATTAAATTAAGTAATGAGTTGGTATTGCAATTTATTAATTTGAACGTTAATAAAGTTAAAAAAACACCAGACAAAGGAAGCTACTGATAACCACCGGGTGGTTTCCAAAACTGTAAAGTAAATTACAATAAAATTATAAATAATTAATTCCAACAACCTGATTCTGTGATAAGTCACTTATAGCGCTCTATAGACATCAGTTAACAGATGAATCATAAATATACTACTCAAGTAATACATTTAACACCCAGACACAGAACAAATAACAACATATAAATATTTGTCATGGGTGGGGATCGAACCCAGACCCTTTAGCGCACAAGATAGGACTGACAAATCCTATTTCTTGGCAGGGATACTTCACCCGTGTTTTGTTGCTCCCAATAGGCCAATCAACACTTCATGACTAGACAGGTATGTTATACATAATACAAACTCGGACGGGACGGGAACTCGGAAAGGGTAAACAAAGACTACTTCCACTTGCTTCGATCCTCACATAATTGCTTCATCCTCTTTATTTATCCTTGAACTCGAAAGCTTTCAGAGTAAACCGCACTACTTATTACTACTTAACCGCGTCTGCTTATTTAGTACCAATTTATACAAAAATAGTTGCTGTGTGGTTCCGGCAGAGTACCACCCTCTGTTCACGGTGGTGGTATATCCATCCGAAACAGTGCAACTCAAATACACAGAGCGAGGATGGGCAGCAGTATCTATTGCAAAAGCTGCGCTCTGCGATTGCCAACACGCTTGCCCAGTGCGGCTATTATGGGCTAAATTCCCCCTTTCTCGGGGAGGCTTATGACCAGCAGTGGACTTCCAGTGGCTGGTATGATGATGATGATTTATATGTTGCTTTATAATGTTGGTGAAAGACGAACGAATAAATTCATGTCAAATACGAAGTCTGAATCCTGTCAACAGAGGATCACGACGAGCACGAATGGGGGCGGTCGAATTGAAATCTGTCTCGTCAGTGTGTTTCTGTTCGCAAAATCAAATTCGATTCATCTCCGGATTGTCACCGACACTGTGAATATTTTACCAACTCGATGGATCCCATTTTTATTATGTTAATGTTCGGAAACGACGTAAGTATCTACTCACTACGTATGCATTGTACAGCTATAAGCCCTCGATGAATGGATAACGAGGAATAAATCATAAAGCTTTGTGTAGGCCCATATTTCACTACGCTAATATTTTAGGAACTTAACTCGTTACAACGGAAATAGGGCAGTCGGGCCTCACTTTTTTTGATGTTCAAATAACTTTCACGTTCTGAACTAGTGAGTGATTGCGTTTTTGTCCAGTTGACATTATATTTGTTGATACTTTGTTTGGATCTGATTGTGTACTTTATTCTAGGGATTTTATTCTCTAACAACGATACAAAAGAATGGACAGCAGTAAGATAAAAGAAGTATGTGAGATGATGGAAGGAAGAAAGCTTTAGTTTTATATATGAGTGAGGCGAAACCAAACGGCGGGACCACCAAACACTAAAAATACACAGTAGTACCATCAACCGATAGGTATAGGTGTGTTTTTGTCTGAACGAATAGTAGAATGTATTGAAGAGTTTGAATGTGTTAGCCCAATTCTTCTCTGGATTAGGCTTAAAGTGGAACTAACTCGTATTTTTATTTTTGGAGTGTATGCTTCTGATATATCGGATCTCGAAATGCCCAAAATGAGAAGGAGGAGTTTTGGGATGGAGTAAGAGATCCAAGGAAAAAATAAATGATAATAATGAATGTGAATAGATTACAATGGTTGGGTTGGAATGAAACATGACGGGTATGAGAAGGTGATTGAAAAGTATAGGGATGATAGAGTCAATGAGAAAGCTATTATGTGACAAATACATTATTTTGTATAAAATGATACACAAGTACACGTGGGGAAGGAATAAAAGAGTATATTGTGATTGCGGCAATATATATGTGTGGTGTTTCTAAGTTTGTAAATGTTCGACAATGTAAGGAATGCGTGATGCGATGAAAAAGTGTGTAGGTTAGCCGTAAAATGAAGGTATAATTAAGTAAGCGAGCAAAAGGAAACATATAATGCGAGAAAAAAGCGTGTGAAAGAAATAATAAAAGATGAATTTGACATGAGGTTATCTAATAACTTTAGGGGTAATGTCAAGCTGTTCTGGAAGTCGGTACGGCAATTAGGGTAAAGTCTTCTTCTTCCCAGCTTAGTGTTATTAGAGATCACATGAGTGAGATTGAAAGGTGAAGAGCGGACACTTAGGCGATGGAAGGAATATTTTAAAAGCCTGTTTGAAAGAAATGATATAAGAATGAGGAAGAAATACAGAGAAGAGAAGATGTAAATGATGACAGCAAAATTCAGGGAAGTATGGATGAGATTTTGAGGGCGCTAAAAAGTATAAAACTGAATAGAGTTGCTGATGGTCAAAAAGTCTATTGCACTTTTATTGACTTGGAAAAGGCTTATGACAAAGTTGAACGAAAAGAGTTGTAGTAGATTATGTCTATTTATAGGGTGAATAACCGTCAGATTCAAGATTTCCAATAACTTAACGAGGAATGTGGATTGCCGTGAGGGATCGGCAGAGTGGAATAGTACCTCCTACTGTGTCGTAAGAGGCGATAAAGGTACTAGAACCGACAGATGGCGATATATTCATCCGGAACAAGGTAGCTCAAATGCACAAGGCGGAGATGGACAGCAGAATCCCCGTCGCGACAGCTGCGCTCTGCGATTGCCAATACGCTTGCCCAGCGCGGCAACTATTGGCAAAAATCTCCTTTCTTGGAGAGGCCAATGTACAGCAGTGAAATTCTAATGGCTGATATGATGAAATGTGGATTAAGAATGAATGGGTTACTTATAAAATTTCTTATTTACGCTGAAAATCAAGTAGTGTTAGCATTGTCAGCTGAAGAGTTGCAAGAGGTCGGAAAGGTTATGCAAGATTCTATAAAAGAAAGAGTATGAAAGGGTAAGTAAGCAAGACGAAAGTAAAGGTGATTAAAAAGGGGGAAAGTATGACAAATTGTGAATTTGAGATTAAATTGTTAAAATGACAGTACTTCGAAGTATGTATGGTGTGAGTTTGAAAGATAGACTAAAGAATTGTGTGATAAGAGAGATGTGGAGTAAAAGCTAATGTTGTGATAATAATAGAGAAAGGTACGTTGAGATAGTTTAGACATGTAGAAAGAATGGACAAAAGTAGAACGACTGTATAAATATATAGAGCGAAAATTAATGGCAGAGTTGGTATTGGACGAAGAACTTAGGTGAACACATCTTAACCAGCTAGAAAAGGTATTAAAACGGGCCAGGTCTGATGTACCAAGAATAAACAAGCGCGTATGAAATAACGAATGTGAGTAAGTGAAACAAGAGAAATATGCCAAGATCTTAACAAGTAGAGATCCATAGTTTTTGCCTATCCTGAAGGGATACAGGTGTGATGTCAACAACAAAAATCAATAAGTAACATTTTTATCAAAATAATTAATGCCCTTTTTCAAATTCACCATTTCATAGGAACAGACAGGAAAAGAAATACGTCACATTTCATTTTTGTCGTAGTTTTGTTGGGCATAGAAGTTTTGCTTTATATTTAGGTTAATTATAAACTTGAATTTTATTCATCAGTATTATAGGTTTTTACAACTGTATACTGGTTTATATAGGTTTTTTACAACTGTAAACTTTAACAAAAAATCGGTTTCATTTTACTTCTATATATCTACGTTATTTGCATGCTGAAAATTGGTAATATGCTATCACAAAGAGTTGAATTAAATAAGAATGCGTTGAATCAATTAAAGTTAAATCAATTAAATAATATATTGCACAATTGTGTAGTCTGATTTGGGCGTTACTATAGCATGCAGCTTCATTACCATTGTAGAAATTTTTTATTAAATAAAATACTTTTCTACTAGCAAATAAGTGCAGAGTACGCGTGGTTCGCATTTCATCGACGTCCCGACAATGGGCGCTATTGTTTTATATTTCATTTTCAAATTCGTACCATCCTACTGTAAGCCAGATATTTTTTGTCAATACCATTCTTTCTAGTAGCATATTTCTAAATACAGTATTGGAACCGTGCCAGTTTTCTTAAGAGGTGACTAAAGTACTCTAAGGTACCGGAACCGACAGATGGCGGTATATAAAACCAAAATAGCCTACTCTGAGTTGCTACCTATGCCTGTTCAGCGCGGCAACTTACCTTGGAAGGTCTACTCGTATATCTAACAGTAGACTTTCTATAGCTGATATGATGATGATTTTTAGGCTGCTTTTTAATTTATATGTTGACGGCTCGTCGACGTCAAACACTCATTACATTTTCAGCAGTGTATTACCTTCAGTATGGAGAAATATTTCGCGATCCTGCTTTGTCATTTAGCTTAATAAAAATCATCATTGCATCTAGTAATGAAGCTATTTTGTATTTCTTGTTTAAAAAAAATTAAAGATCCCATCAGGGTTTTTTTATGCACAAATAAATATATTATTTAACATATTTCTCTATAATTTTTCTATTTATTTTTTTACTGTCTATTTTTAGTGGGTCGCAATACATTGATTAACTACATAATTATAATCGAAAATACCTCGGGTGTAAAATAAAAACATGCATAATAATAAAAGCAAAACTATAGGTTTAATGATATCAATAATTTTATTCTTCTCATTTAAACTACTTTATCGCAGGCTTTCAAATGTGAAGTTTGGATTACACTGTAGCAATTGTTCTCAAGAGACAAACATGTCTTAATTACCTTAACCTTTTTTTTATATTATGTCAGCAATCAAGCATACGATCCCCTTATGGTAAACGTGACCGCAGCCTATAGACGCTGGTGTCATGACAAAATTGTTACTAGCGTGTCGTCAACCCTGTGAATTCAAGATGCCATGACACATACACCAAGTGCTTTCACTGCCTCTCTCACTCTTCAAACCGGAACACAGAAATGCTGACATTGCTATTTGGTTGAAAGATATAGGTGTGAGGTACCAACGCAAATTACCTTTGTAAGAGGTCTACCTATAATGAAGTTCTTGATATAATGTTTAATTATGATTATTTCATCATGTAATTATTAAGAAATCTGAGGTGATAGTAAACTGGAATTTAAAACATCTAGAGTTTGGTTTGTATCAACCAATAGAGAAGTACTAAAAATCTACGCCGAATACGAAAACATGAACGTAGCGTGAAGAATATATTTTAATGATTCTCAAATCTCTTGGATATGCTAGCGTCCCTGTCGACGTTGATACCACGTAGCAGCCAACCCTGACCAGGTCGAAGGGGCGAAGCCTCAAGGGGCTCGTCCTCTGCGGCCGCAACTTGCGCCAGAATCATGCGCCGAGGACCGCGGGACATGTTCACGGAGCTGCCGTGCACGAGCAGGTAAGAGAATATCACCACATCACCGCGCTCCGCTATCACGGGAGTAGCTTTTTCCAGGGGAAACTTTTTCTGGAAAAAAATTTTTTGGTTCATTATTCAGGGACTGTTAGTGAGATTGTTTTGACGAAGTTTACGTGTGGGAAGAGGTTCTAAGACGTGCTGAACTATTATTCTTTCATCATTACAAGCCTTGGAAGATGTGCCCTCCCAAAAACGGGAAATTTTACCCATTATTGCCGCGCTGGGCAAGTGTATTGGCAATCGCAGAACGCAGCTTTCACGGCGGGAATGCTGCTGCCCATTCCCGCCCTTTTACACTGGATGTAGACTGTTTCGGATGGATATACCGCCATCTGTCGGTACTGGCATCTTAGTCACCTATTACGAGACCTGGTAAAGATTGTTCTTTAGCTCTCTCTACCTGTAAAATTTTGAGAGAGAGTCAGGGTGAACTTGTACTGCGCCAATATACTTAGTTCTGCGATCTCGCAAATATATTTAGTTCTGCAGCATTTGCAAAATATTCAAAGTTTGTCTAATAACAGACGTAGATACAGCTCGTTTAGTTTATTTTAGCTATTTCTATAATAATATAGTTTTGGTACAATAATTTGCGGTATCATTGCTAAAGTTGATGTGATATTTGTACAGCAGAGGACTAATTCGCGTGATGATAAGTGGAGTTGTTTAAGGATTATTAAAGAATATGTAATAACTGTATATAGTCAGTTTATATACATATTGAGTGTGTGTATATAATACATAAATAATGAAATTGTGTACATGAAGTCAACATAAGCTGGCAACATCATAAAAACAGTTAAATTCTTTCATTTTGTCCTCATTAATACATTAACATCAAGTGTAAGAAATATCCAATACACATTGAATGTTAATGTTGTTGTTACTAAAAGGTTAAAATTGATGTTAATGGAACTTTTGGCGGATCCAATAGCGCAGGTGGTAGAGAGTCGTGGGTTCGATACTCACCTAGAGTAATAATTTAAAAGATGATATTTGTATTTGCTCTGTGTCTGGTTGTTAAATATCGCGTCCGTAACACAGGTGCTTTAAGCGACCTCGGCTTAAATCAATGTATGAGATGTTGTGAAAATTAATTATTGTAACATCTCCAGTATTTCTTGTAATTTGTAACCTGTAGTAAACTTAGTTTTAAGACTTATTTGTCACCGGAAAATTAGTCTAAGGTAGGCTTTATTCTTATTAGTTAGGCGACTTTTATGATCCTGTGTGCTCACCGGAGTCAATAGTATTATGAGTATAGATTCAAACATTATCCATTATGGAAATATTATTTTACTAGCGACCCGTCTCGGCTTTGCACGGGTAGAAATAAATAGGTACATATATTTAAGTAATAAGCATGCTTATTTAAACGACCATGAATCCCTAATTTGAAAAATATTGTATGCTTATCTTAAAGCCTTCCTGTATACTACGTTGGCTGTAGTATTTGTAGGCGGCAACAAAGCGCATTGATTTTCAGGAGATGCTTTTCGTCGAGTTAGTTACTCGATGCGCTGCGTGGCGGCCGCCGCCGGTATGTATTTTTATTTTAATTTCAGGATAATTTTTTAATGGTATGTCCGATTTCAATAATTCAAAAGTAATCATCAGGTGTTAAGACAGTTTTGAATATTAAATTATTATTTTGGATAAAAAATTATAAATGGTATGGATAACACGATCTGATTTTGTTCGGCATTTCTATCAATTTGTTAAATGTAAAAAAGTAGTTATAGTGACGTAACTACAATAGTCAGACATATGGTCTCTCAAAGTTTTTTGTAGATATTGATATATTCTATAATATTGTCAAACAATTTTTTTCCTATCATTAATATTCTTTGCAGTGTATGCGATAAAAGACATTTTATGGCTAATTTTTTTCACCTTTGGTTGGTTTTAATAGGAATTCCTATAGTAATCTAGTACTAAATATAGCCTATGTTACTCAATAATAATGTAGCTTACTAATATTTTTTTTTTTATTATAATCGGTCCAGTACTATTTAAGTTTATTATAAAAATACAAATCTTTCCACTTTATAATATTATTGTAGATTTATACGACTTAAAAGTGCTTGTAACGGGTCTAATTGTATAAAATGGTTTTTTAATTTAAGTTTGGGAATCTATTGAATAGGTTGAACATTAATTCAAGTTACAGAAGACAGTTTAATAATGTATATTAAAAATTAATATTGATATACCTGATCAACATAGTGGAAGTTCCCCTCTTTGGCCCCTACGTCCTCCAGAGGTCCAAGCTTGTGAGAGCCGCGGTACACGAAGAGACCACCGTTCTCTGGGTTGGCTGCATCCAGGTGCAGAAAAGCAGCCACCATTGAGTCCTTTTTGTAGGGGAAGTAATGGTAGTCCTGAAACCGTTACGTTTGAATTTAATATTTACTCAAATTATTGATATTAAATCTAAATTAGATATGGCTCAGAAATATGTTATTTAAATGGAAAATCTTGTAAATTGCTTTATTCCTAGTAATTCTTTAATTCCTAATTAAATTGCCTGCGTTCCTTTTTTGTAACGAAAAAATGTATAAGTAGTGCAGTGCGTAAAACAGCAGGTCCCAGAAAAATCTTTAACGCGTATTTTTTCCTCAAGCCGAGAGGTACCGGTAAGCCGAGAGGTACCAGCAGAGTAAAATCTCCCTCTGTGCCAGGTGTCGTAAGAGGCGACTAAGATACCAGATCCGATAGATAGCGGTATATCCATCCGAAAAAGTTTATCTAAAATACACTAGGCGGTGATGGGTAGCAGTATCCTCGTCGCGAAAGCTGCGTTCTGCCAATACACTTGCCCAACGCGGCAATTATGGGCAAAAATTCCCCCTTCCTAGAGGAGGCCTATGTCCAGTAGTGGACTTCTAATGGCTGTAATAATAATGGAGATGATTTCTCCCTTATTATACTCCTCTTTCATGATACAGGTATAGTAAACCTGTAATTCAGAGTTCATAAGACATACCTGCATTTTTGTGTAGTATTTTTTACTTGCACCTGAGAATATAATAAGATTAAGAAAACAAAATGAGGCCAAGCCTCCCACGTCTATCAAATTCAGATAAATGCTGTCAGATAGGCACTCTAAAATAGAACAACTCCCTCAGGAAGAGAGACTCAGGTATAAAACCGATAAATGGCGGTATATCCTAAATAGCATAGCTCATACGCACCCGGGCAGGGATAGGCGGTACAAGTTCAAAGCCTTATCCAGTGTGACAAATATGAGTTAAATACCTTAATGTAATAAATATTTTGTACAGGCTAATGTATAATAGTGTGGTGTACAAATTATGATAAATATATACCTGATGCATGGGATATGCGGCGCCTTTCTCTGGCGGCTTAAAGTGGGCTTTGGTGTGGTGCAGCACAATATTCCCGGTGCCCATCAGGTCTTCGAGCGCGTCCAGCAGATTGTGATTGAATATAAACTGGTTGAATACTGCTGCGTGGTATTGAAGGTTGTGGATGCCTTTCACCTAAAATTGTTTAAGTCTTAGATTAATAAATATGCGGATCACTTGAAAATAGTTGTTTTAAGGTTAAATAAACCGAGTTTCAAAAAATTAGATAAAGAAGATTTACAAAAAAACATAATTAACCTCTCTTAATTTTTATAACTTAATACAATATTAATTTTTATTTTTTACTATAATCGTATATTCTCAAAATAAAAAAATAAGAATATTCTTTAATATTTTGAGGTATAAGAGGTATTAAAAAAGGGCCAGATCAGAAGTACTAAGAGTTAACGAGTGTGTATGAAATGACCAATGCGAGTAAGAGAAGCGAGAGAGGTATGACAAAATCGTAGCAAGTGGAGATCCATAGCCTCTGCCTCACAGAGGCGTGGTGTATGTACATTATGTATTCTTTTGTGGATTTAATCATCCAATTAACATCATTTACGATGGATACTTGGACATACTTGTACTTAATTTGTTTTGGCATGTACGGATAATTTGCGGCGATGTATTATTAATGGTTGGTTTGTCCGACATTATGCTGAGTAAATGTGCCTCGAGAAAATAAACCTAATGTCCCTTTAATTAGGTACATTGGAGCCGAATATTTTTCTTTGGTTATAGACTACGTACTTTCTTTATTAAGACTACTGCATACTTTTTCAAACCCAAGTATAAAAAGTTAAGTTAGTATATCACAGGTAAGAGTCTCTTTATTAACTATTGAAAAGTCATGTCAATGAAGAGCTATTAAAATGGGGTTTTTTCAACCGCCGCACTGAATAGCAAACAACTTTTTGTTTTAAATAAAATCCACATGTCATTTATTGACCTAATTCCCTGATAAACCGTCTAAAAGACTTGTGTTACAGATACCAGATAACAGAGGAATTACAAATATACTGTGATACATATATTTAACACCCAGATACAAAACAAACATGAATATCATCATATAAATATTTGTCTAGATGGGGAACTCAAGACTTTTGGCGCACATAAGGCCCGTCACTCTCTAAATTATTTGAGTTATTTGAACAAACTTAAACACACTGCAGCTTTTAATCGGACTAACCTAATGCTGGGCTACTCAGAAGTCAAATCCAGCGCCATTGGAGGAATGGGCGAGGTCGCCACTGAGGCCGGATCTCGACTCGAGTGGCCGTCGTTGTAGATATTTACTGGCGTATGATTTATGGAGCTTCATAAGAGTTTGGTTTTAATTTTAATGTCACTTTTTATTTAAGCAAAACCTGAACAAACATGGCATTCTTGCGCATTAACATGCTTGGTATACCAAGATTTATTGGTTTTTTCTATTAGACCAGGTCGACAAACAAGCAATCCGCGTTATAGTAAGCGTCACTGCAGCCTGTAGACGCTCGTAATGATGACTTGATGGTGTTGTGCCACATTACCCAGTAAATTCACTCCGTGCTATTATTGGGAACACTGCTATCTCGCTCAACGTACAACAGTAATAGTAGACTCATGTAGAAAGAGTGTGTGAAATAAGGGAACTCTTAGTTAATACATTAAATGTTCATTTTCAACTTACTGTAAAAGAACTATTGCTTTGTCGGTCATTCTCGTCGCTCCCGACCCAGGAGCTTTCCATCTTCGCCTGGTTTTT